>JADLZK010009001.1:0-175587 GCA_015847255.1 Hyparrhenia diplandra | reverse complement strand
CTCATGTAAAGATTCATTCAGAATTATAATGGCGCTAGTAGCACACTTTGATTTAGAATTACATCGGATAGATGTAAAGGCGGCATTCTAAATGGGGTTTAGATGAGAATGTTTACATGGCACAACCCGAAAGGTTTTGTTGTAAAAGGAAAGAAAACATGGGATGCCGCCCTAAAGAAATCCATTCTGGGATTGAAACAAGCTTCAAAACAGGTGGAACTTGAAGTTTGATAACACAATAAGAAAGTTTGGGTTTAAAAGGCGAATGTGAGAGGACAATTTAGATTTAACGTAAAGTTTAAGAATGGTAAGTATATTTTCTTAGTCTGTATGTGGAGATATCACGCTGCAAGCGGTGACATGACTCTACACTGGAAAAAAAAGTTTTTGTCCTCACATTTTGACATGAAGGATCTCGGTGGCTTCTTTTTCGTGCGGGGATTGAAATTCACCGTGATAGAAATAAGGGGGTTTTAAGGGCTATCCACGAGAAGGCATACATAGAAAAGGGTTCTTAAGAATCTGGTATGCACAAGTGTGGCTCTTCACTGCTCAGATAGTCAGGGCGATATAGATATGGGGAACATCAATGTCCCCGAGTCAAGTAGAGATCGTCGAATGAAATCGGGTACCCTATGCATCGGTGTTGGAAGTTTACAATATGCTCAAATTTGTACTCGCATACGACTTAGCATTTGTTATCGGGTTACTTGCGGATATCGAGAAAAATCCGGGGAAGACCACTAGAAATTAGTAAAGAAAGTTACCTTGCGTTATTTGCGGGGTACAAAAGGCCTCATGCTAACATATAAGAAATCGGATTCCTTCACGGATAGTAGGGTTTTCAGTTCGATTATGCGGGAGATGAAAAGAAAATCCACATCGGGCTATATATTTACTCTACATTCGAGGGAGCCATATGCGTGGAAAAACTCAAACAAGCCGTCGTTACATCATCCACAATGCGCCGAGAGTTTGTAGCATGCTATGAGGCCACGCGGGCGGGTAAATTGGCTTAGAAATTCTTACCGGTTTAAGAGTGGTAGAGCGGCATTGGAAACCACTTAAGTTATATTGCGACAATAATCCCATAATAGAATACACTCACAACAACGAGGTCAAGTGGTGCTGCCAAACACATTGACATTAAGTATTATGTTGTGAAGGAAAAAGTCCGGGAGGGACATGTTATAAGTCTTGAGCATATAAGTCACGAGATAAGATGTTAAGCGGATCCACTCACAAAAGGCTTACCACCCAATGTGTTTAGAAAACACCTAGCCTAGGCATGGGTTTAATGGAAAGCCTATGATTCTGAACACTTAGGGCCCAAAATTAGTTTTAGAACTTTATTTCATATCGAGGGTTGTGTGGTGGCAGTTAAGTCTAATGGCAATTTCTTTGTGATGATGAGACACGCTCTACGCATAACTTTTGTAATGAGATGGAGTCGAAGAAATAAATTTTAAGTTAAGATTAAGATAAGTTATTAAGATGAGATCAAGGGGGAGATGTTAGTATTTGATCTCCCTTGTTTTGGACCCACAGGACCGGGCAACCTTGATCCGCTCACGATCGGGGGAGCCCAACCCACCCTATGATTTGGAGGGCCTGTCTGCTGCGGTATATAAATAGGAGGGTGGGGGGCGCCGGGGCACGGTACCCTAAGTTCGCCCCGCCGCCCAGTTCCCCCACCCACAAGTCCTAACCTAATCCGATCTTTAGGGGCATGACCGGTGATGGGAAGCACCTTCACCCCGCCACGCGCGTGGAGTCGGCGGCGCCCCTACACCGACTCGCTGCCCTAGCGCGGAGGGGAGGGACGTCGGCATGGCGCCATGGCGGTCAGGGAACACCAACGTCAAGACCAAGGATGGTCGATTACCCGATCTACACCTATGTTTCTATTATTCGTAGATCTAAGTCATGTACATGTTGTTCATCCTTTTTGTTACAAGTTGTATCCTCTGATCTACACCTAGAGATCCCCCTAAGTTATATTAGTTATTTACATTACGCACCTGTCCTCATCACATTCCACCTGATGCAGTCTCCCTCCGTCATTCTGTCAAACACCTCGCAGGCATCCCTGGGAGGCTAGCGTGAGGATGTGGCACCGCCGCTCACCGGTGTTCCACAACATGTAATCCAGACCTGCAACGCGCGGTAAGTCTTCATATGGTCAGGTTCGAAGCGTTGCTGCTGCATTCCTTCCGTCAGTTGGTCCGACCATCAGGCCGCTAGCTGCCCGGCCGCCGAGCGACCGCGAGGGGAAGCCGGAAGTAACGCCGTGCCTTGGCGCTAATCGAGAGATGGAGAAAAGTGGGGATCGTCTTTTTTTTTACAATGATAAAAAAGGCTGGAGCGTGGGTCGATCGCTGGCCGCGGAGGGTGATACGGCTGAGTGCGTGCGGGGCCCGGCGGTTGAGGTGCATTGAAGCCCGAGATCGAAATAACGCTGGCGATCGGATGATTTTTTTACCAAAAACATTTATATTATTAGCAGCAAGAACCTGCTATAAAAGATAGTACAAGTCAAAGTTTACATCTTGCAGAGTAGATTTAAGATTGCATCTGACAAAATGATTGTCATTTGTACATTGAACATGAAAAAGGCCCAAAGTGAGCTAGAGGTTACCTGAAAGCTTTGTTGGCTAAAGTTGTCTTTTCTATCTTGATGATCTGATTCTGAACCCCTCTTCCTGACATTTGCATTAAAGAACCGTTGAGTAAATGGTTTATTCTCCGAGGGGATCTTCAAATTGGAGCCCTGTTTGCATATTAGCCACCATTTGGTTGTCAATGAAGAAAACCACTTCTCCTGTAGATCCGTGTGACGATGTCTGCTGCAAGGGATAGGGCTGCAGCTTCAGCCATTAGGACTTTTTAGAATGGGCCACAAAAGCTTTGCCGCGATTTTTATTAGGCGAATAAAGGAAAAAAAGAGTGTCGGCCAGTTTTTATTTGTAAACCGGGCGGAAAAAGCCACCCAATGTGGAGGGTGCCCCTCTTTCATTTGCACACTTTGGTCTATCGAATCAGCTCGACTGTTATGCATGGCGCCCACTCAACTCAACTTATGGGGGGGTGATCCCTCTACCTACTTATTTTAACAACACAACTCGGATGGGAGAAAATAAGCGTGATGCTCCGCTCGGTTGGATTGGGTCATGTTGTCTGGCCTCCGTACAGACGAGTTGGATTGGGACATCGACACAATGCACACAACACAAACTACACACCACACAGGAGAGGAAATTCGAGAAGCATGTTGTGGGAACTGCGCCGTCGTTACCAACCGCTGTGCCACGCCCAAAGCCGCACCCGCTGCAAGCCGGCGTACCATCACTCCTCCACCACGCAGGACCATCACCCCCAAGCTGCACCGCATGTGATTGTCCGATCCCAACCCCAGCGTTGCACAACGGCTACAATCCACGTCGTGGCACCATTGAAAACCACGATCCTGGCTACTCTGCGTGGGGGCCTCGCCTCACCGCCTCACACTCCACTAATTCAGCATCCAAGACTCTCAGATATCTGAAACCGCTGAGAGAGCACCACTTCTGCCCAGCCATCACCGAGATCACCACTCACCATGCGCACCGGCTCAAGACCTCCGGCACCCATGGGCCCTCTGCGCCGCCGCCAACACCAAGACCAAGCGCACCTCCTATGCCGCTGCGCCCCTGAGAAACACCACTTCCTCTCCTGGCCGGTTCTGGGCCTCTGCGGTTTGGTGGCAGCCATTAGGACTGAATTGCAGTTTTCAATTTGAGACTGAAAATGAAGCCTGTTCCCGCTTTGGGTGTCTTCAATGTATATACCTAATCCTGCTTTCCTTGGATGATTTGGTTCTTTATCCGGCTCCAGTGAGGGCAATCGGATGGAAAGACCTAGAAGCCATAAATTTTAATTATATTTAAATTTTTAGGTGTAATTTTTAGATAATGCAGTGGTTGGTTGGACTCTTGGCGGAGGACTCATTATTTGGTATAACTAGAATAGTTTGGATTGGTCTAGACCAACTTTGCTAGATCATATTTTAAGAATACATGATCAACATATAGTTTCTAAACAAGCACAAAGACAACATTTGATATCACCTTTCCGGCCCTTTTCAACTAGATTCAGATCCACTTGAAGTTTATGACTGAACATTTGCCATAGGAAAATTTTGACCTTTAAAGGGGATTGTGTTCTTCTAAGTTTAACTAGCTACTCTACTAGTGACACCCTTATCCAGTTAATCTGAAGATCTAAATAATATGTGTTGGTACTGAAAGGGCGAACCACGATGATCAACTACGAGTCTATGACCTTGTTTGGTTAGAGGACTTTTTGGAGTTGGAACTAAAAAAGTCACTTTTAATCCCTATGAAACCAAATATGAAGGACTTTTTTTTTTTGGTAAAAAGTCCATAAAAAACCTCGTCTTTGAGAGTCTTTTTTCTAAAAAGTCTTTAGGATTAAAAAAAGTTCTAGGACTACTAAACCAAACTGGATCTATATTACTTTTTTTTTCTGTAGTAAGATTTTTTTTAGGTTTTTTTCTCTCAAGGTTTAAAATGAGACAACAGTTGCAAGACAACTAGCTTGCTGCGTGTTGTACTCTTTTCTCTTATCTTTTTTTTTTTTTCGTACTGGGTTTTTTTGGTGGAGTTCATGATGAAGCATACCGCATACACACAAAGCGAAGATTCACCCAAAAAGTGTTGTGAGACATTGAAGTATCAATGTGGGTGAACCTCGATATGTGTAATCACTGTTGAAAACACGTGGTCGGTAATCACTAATAAAGGAAACCACGACCCTTGTGGAAGGGTAATTAATGATTGGCAAAATTTGCCAGAGGACACAGTTAAAATGTGTCTTTCTATATGCCCTTGAGAAAATATGCGCTTGTTAAACATAGTAGCATGGAAACAATGCATGCATGTCCCTTTCCCTTTTTGTGTCTAGCTACCTACGACACTCATGCATGGCTCTTTTACATTTTTTGAATTAGAACTAAACCTGAAAATTGCTCATCAACAATAATAGTAATTATCCATACAACAGTAGTCTTGCACACAACTAATGTTCGGGCAAACATTAGGTTCCACAGGATCTTGGTGGCAAATCTTTTCTGTTTTTGTTTGAGCTTTTCATATGGACAACGGCCAGTGTTCCTGTTGTTTTTCAGGGGGCCTGTCATCATTTTGTGGATCATTCCTGCTTGGATTTTCCCAATCACAAACGGGCCAGCGTGCTCTGCCATGATCCACAGAAGGGTTGTGAGCTCACCACCCCGGCCAAGCTGCTTCGCATGGGAATCCCTTGCTGCCCGGATGGCCGCATACAGCATCTTATCCACCCACCACGTCAAACATGAGCTGCAGTAGTTCCTCCATCTGGTCCTTCTTGGCATTTAACAGCTCGGTGGCAAAGCTGATTTCCGGCCCAGATAAGCCGCCGATTGTCATCGACAGAGTCTTGGTTGTTGTAGCCAGACATCTCTTTCTGCAGAGCCTCAGCAAGCTTCGCCTTTCTAGATGTGGAACAGGGGACACATTTCTCAACCTTTCCAGGAACCCATGAGTCCTTCAAAGCTTCGCAGGTGACCTCGAACAGCTTCCGGAGCTCTAGCCCTGGCGGCATTCGCGGGCGTACAGCAACCAGGAACATCATGTACTCCGACAGCGCCTCGACTGCTCCCACCAGCTGGTGAAGACCCTTGGCCTTGAGGAGCTCTTGATCGCTGCAGGCGAGGAAAATGGTCGTGCCGATATGCCACAAGAGGACGTCCTCTTGGAACTCACGGCCGAAGAAATCCAGCTTTATGCCCTTGAGTTGTTTGTCCCCTTTTCTCTTCTCTTGATCGCCTCTTGGCCCCAGAGTGTGGTGATCTCCTCCATGGAGTAGGGGTGATCATCCTCAGCCTTGTCTGACAGCCTTTGTTGAATACTCTTGAACAACTTCTCTTTGGCTTGTCTGTCAAGCTCAGAAATGCACCTCAGTACTGGTATTCCTTCCAGTTGTCCCCGAATCTGAATTTGCTCGCCAGACAGGTGAACAGACGCTCCAATATGGACGGACGTCTGGTGCACTCAGCCAGCAAGTTGTACCTCCCGACCCGGCCCGACCACATCCTGCGGCTGGTTGGATCCTTGCCAATCCCAAGTAGCCACCACAGATCCAGAGAATCAACCATGCGGTGGAGCTTGCGCCACCTTCCGCTGCACAGCAACGCATGGTGAAGCCGCATGTTTGCCCTAGCGTTCAGGAACGCGTGCGCCCAGGTGGACCCTAGGGCACTCAGCAGGCACACCACGTCCAGGAACAAGGCAGAAGCCAGCAAGAGGTAGGTGATGACGACGTCAACAGTCTCCTCGCAGTCCTTTGGTAGAGCCAGAACAAGGAGAGCTGCCGCCGTGCAGAACGGCGGATGAGGCGGAGGGTAGCCTCCCCAGGTGTGGACCACGGTGGCCTTGGTGTAGAGGGACGTCGTACATGAAGGAGGCCTCCATCCCGACCACCTTGCATAGATCATCCTTATTTGGGTCCAAGGATGAAAAAAGATCTTCCGGCCCATGGCATAGTTGGGCGAATCCTTCTCGACGGAGGGGAATCGGTCATGGCGCGATGGCCACAAGCCAGGAACTGAGTGTGAGCATACAGCAGCAGGGACGTAACATCCCTATGGTGCTGTTGCCTTGAGATCGTGGATCCTCGCCGGTGCTTGTCGGCTTGCGCTTCTTCTTGCTGTCGTCGCCGGAGTGCCATAGGTTGTCAAGTTGCCTCGCAATTGGGTGATCACCTTCTCCAAGTACCTGGCTACACCGAGGGCGAACATGATGGAGGCCGCGGAGGAGCAGGACCCCACTGTTGCAAAGGTATATGTACTTGATCATGACATAGATGCCCTGTACTATCTTCCATAGGGCCTTGCCGACCTTGCGCCAGGAGAGCTTTGCCGTCCTCAGGGTGAAGGCGGCGATGTTGTCCCAGGCCAGCCAGATGGAGCAGCAGGAATGGTGCCCAGAAGGCAACCAGCTGCTGCTCCTGTGCTGAGGTGGTCGTCGATGTGCTGCTGCTGATGCTGAGGTGGGTGATGGCGTATTCCGCGACCTTTGGCTGGGCCTGGTACACCCCACAACAACAGCAGGACTTCGGGATACGTGTTGTGACGGCGGGCCTCGGCGGAGAGCATAAGGATTGAGGTCAAGAACAAGCTGGCAAGAGTTGCCAGCCGAAAACACCCAATCATCGATGACATTATCAATGATTTTCCAAACGATCAAGACTTCCTCCATTATCCACGCACCAGCTGACGACGACATCGCTCCAATAACAAGCTACAGACACAAATCAAGTAATTCAACATGTATGCATGTGTCGTGTACGTCCATGGAGGCGATACTTGATTTTACTTGTGCAAATTTAAACGAACGCTAACTAGCTCAAGGTCTTAAGGATGGACAGACGTACCGGCGACAGATCCAGACGTATTCGCTACACTCGATCCATATGCTGGGGCTGATAATCTGCTGCTGGCTAGATCGAGTACTAGTGCTGGTTATTCCTGATGACTAAGAATACATATATAGCATTGCAGCATTTATAGCCGTCTTGAAACTACATGCGGCAGACCAGGGGCTACCTTCAGTGCTATTCGGGATACAACAAATGAGCATCATCTTTCAGTGTTATTCCTCGTATGGATTTCATGCAGGTCTTGCCTACATATGTCCCACGCTAGTAGAGAATCGTCTTGTACTCTTGGCACCATTTTACGGGTTACTCCGGACATTTTTGTGCTCGGGAGTAAAGGCTGGGGCAGAGCCAGGATTGCTTCTCGGGGAGGGCTAAATAAAGAAGGATCAATGAAAATCTGATGATTGCATGAGTAAATTAAAAGGCTAAATATAGCAATTATAAGGGAAAATCAACCTCTCGGGGGGGCTGCAGCCGGGCAGCCGGGCCGTGCATCCGCCACTGAAAGGATCTTTTTGGAGTCCCGGACGGTGTGTCTCTAGTCGGGAGTAAAGTTCCCCCACCCAACTGCCGAAGCACCAGGGGAGGGACCCTTTATTCGTGGCGAGACTTCAACTCCCCGGACTTCCAACGCTCCCGGCTCGAGGCTCCGGCCGAGAATAAAGTTCCCCGTCCGCACGCTGAGACATTTACTCTCGGTTGGTATTCCCAACCGGAGTAAAGCTGAACTTCTACTCCCGGCTGAAGAACTTCTACTTTCAACCCATACTCCTGGTTGCATAATCAGGAATTAATAGAGGGGTTTCTGACCGGAGTAAAGTCCACTGTGTACCTGTGCCACCAACTAACCTATAAAAATGGTAGTTTTGCTTCGCTAATGCCTATGATTTCAATTAACATATATCCACTAGGCGACAGTCGATGATAAATTACGGTTACAGACACAAATATATGACACTTCTCTCCAGTGTTATATTATATGGTCTGCATTGCACACGTCGGAACCCATTGCCGTAAAGCGCTCAATGCAACACCATCCTATGTTGGTGTACAGCGACGTAAATGGGATTAGGTACCTCTAATGACAAAGCTAAGAGTCTTTAGAAATGCATCAGCCAATGCTTTACATGTTTTATGCAACGGAAAGTGACCAACAAAGATTCCAGTGCATGCGTTTAGTATTATCAGTAACCTGCTGGCGTGCTATACATATGAATCTCCAGCCGGCAAAGGTTTGGACTATAGCAGGCACTAGTGGCACAGTTTAGTCTGGTTATTGCTGATATATGGCCTCAGAGTACGGCACTGCGCGCTAATAACCAACAATCATTGCCAAGTGTGACCTGAATTCTGTTTAGTTAAAGGCTATCCAACATCACCAACTACACACCCGCACTGCTAACCAACAATTATAGCCCTTCACGGAAAATCCCACCATCATATTCTACAGGATGTGAAAGTTTGAATGTGGATATGCCTATCGCGGCTCTCAAAGTTCCACAATGTATAAGCCAAAACAAGCATTAAGGTTTTATAAATGCTCTCCACGGCGAGCACGAGGTGATGATCAATGGTAGACCGGGCCATCGTATCTACCATGCCCGTGGTCTCCGGCAGAGGCGACCCGCTTTCTCCCTCCTCTTCGTCATCATCATGGAAGTGTTGAACGCCCGATCGCGAGGAGGTGGACGGAGGCACCAGCTACTTGTGGGGTGCCATTGCACGGAGCTTCCATCTACGCCCGGCGACCTCGTCATCCTCATCTAGCCAGTGTCGCTTGACTTCATCTGCCTCAAAGGCATTCTTGAGGCGTTTGCGGTGCGTCGAGCTGGCCACCAACGGTCAAGTGCTCCATCACCCCGATCCGCTGCAGCGGCGACCAAGTGAATGAGATACTCAAGTGTTCCCACCCGCCTCTGAGCTTCCCAGCCAAGTATCTGGGGGGTGCCTTTGTCTGTGTCCGGGCTCCTCGGGTCGCGATTATACTGAGCATTTTTAGCGCCGACCCAGCCCGCAAGCCCGGCCTGGGCGACCGAACCCGACCCGCCCATGGACCTTACTGGACAGGCCTGAACACGCATCTTGCGGCCGAAAAAAAATCTTGGCCGAACCCGATCAAAAATGTTGTTTTAGCTATTTTACACTATAAAATGCAGGCGGCCCGCCCAAGCCCGGAGTTTTGCCCCGAGCCGGCCGAAAAGTGAGGCCCGACGTGTCCATTGGGACGGTCATGGGTAGGATTTTCGGCCCGAAATAAGCTGGGATTTTTTGGCCCGGCCATAAAATGCTTTCAGGTATAGTCGCGATTTGCAGTCCATCATCGGCGCGTTCCCGCTAGGATCCCACTTGGAAGGGGGGGCTGCTCAAGCGGCGGGGAGGATGGCGTTCGCGCAATCCACTCTTTTCGGCGATCCTGGTGCACGTGTCAATCTGCGGTGCCCTCTCCCCTTGAGCGTCAAGGAGATTGACAAGCGATGACGGGCATTCCTCTAGGCGGGCACAAAAGCGATTGCTAGCGGAAAATGTCGGGTGGCGTGGCCCATCGTCTACTCACCACGGTAGCGCGGCGGGCGGGACTCCCGGACCTCACTATGCTCCGGCAACACGCTCGGGCTACGTTGGGGAGTGGATTCGGAGAATGCGCCCGGCGCCGTGCACCCTCTTGGCCCGTAAGCCCGAGCGAGCCATGGATAGGATGTTCTCGGCATCGGTGACGGTGATCGTGGGAGACAAGGTCAACACTAGGTTGTGGGCAGACTCTTGGCTCCCGATGGACCCATCTGCCCAGCGGTGCTGCACCTCTTCGAGGCGGTGGGCAGCCGGGCGCTCCATGCGTGATGCCCTACTCGATGGCCCTTGGGTCGGGACATCACCTCGGCACCTTCCATGGCAGGGCTCGTGGGTATGTAGAGCTATGGGAGAAGGTCCAAGGTGTCATGTTGCAGCCGAGACGCCCGACCGTTTTGTCTGGAAGTGGGCTGTTAGTGGTAAGTACTCTTCGGCTTCCGCTTACCGTGCCTTGTTCCTCGGGTCGACCAAGCTCTTTGGCACCAAGGAGCTCTGGGGGGGGCGGCTGCGCCTCCCAAGATGAAGTTCTTCTTTTGGCTAGGCCTTCACGGATGTATTTGGATGGCGGAGCGGGCGTATGCATCACGGGTTGCAACCAAGCGAGGACTGCGCTTTGCTGCGCAGCTGCAGGAAACCTTCGACCACCTGCTCGTCGTCGGTGTCTATACTAGGGAGGTGTGGCATCACATCTTGCAAATTGCGTACTTGGAGCACCTCTTGCCCCTCCCGGGCCGATTCCCTTGTGCTGTGGTGGCTTTCGTCGAGGAGTTGGGTGACAAGGATTTTTAGGAAGGGGTTTCACTCGCTCGTGGTCTGCTGGTGACCTGGGAAGTGTGGAAAGAAAGGAACGGAGGACCTTCGACAATGTTTCGCGCGTCGGCGGAGCTCATCACCTCGATCAGGTGAAGCTGATGAGTGGATTGCGTCCGGCTACAGCAGGACTCGCGCGCGCTGGTCGCCAGTTGTGCTGCATGTGTACCTCAAGCGGTCTGCTTCCCCAAGCTTCTCTTTCTACAACACATTAGTTTACTTTTTTTTTTTACTTTTTTAGTACAATCAGCCTGCTCCGCCGTTCTAACCGGCAAATTGTGTAAGTGTTTGTTTTTGTCTTGGCGGCATACAATTCGTTTTGGCTAATCGTGCATTGTGTTGAACTCTAAGTCCTCTTAATGACCACTACTATAATCAACAGGTTTCTCTAGGGTTAATAATCCAAGGGAAAGACTGAAAAAACCGTAGAGAAATTGTTTCCCTAGAGTATTTCGTAGTGGGGAATTCGATGGGAAAAACAGGGGTTTCCCTACGGTTTTGGTTGGAACCATAGGGGAACCTTTCCCTAGGGGTTGTATCCCCTAGGGAAACTTAGTTAGATACCATCACCAAGGCTGACATGGAAAGCTAGCCAGCATGTAAAGTGTTTCCTTAGGAACCTTTCCTAGGAATTAGAAGGGAATTAATACATCATAGAGAACTACATTTGAATCAAATCTTCTACACAAATTTAAATTTAAATTCAAAGACAACTTTATATCTGAATTCAAATTCAAATTCACACATGAACACATAATTAAGCACTCATGTCATCCAATAACCACAAATCCATACATTAAGAGTTATAATATTGTCATAATACAATCATGATGTATCATATTTATCCTTAGAAGCAATGGTTAAATGTTATGATAGCTAATCATGATGTATCAATAACTAATGTACCAAATGGACTAGAGTGAGGGTAAGTGATATATATGATATGAGAGATGACACACACAAGAGTTCTAAAGATAAACGAACAGTCTAGCTAGCGGGAAGGACAACAAGTGAGCACAAGGTTTCCAAAGATCTATCTCTGCTCATATGGTTCTAACTTAGCAAGACAAGCCATATCAAAAAGCAAGAACAGTTCTGCGGAAACAAAAAATTTTTGCGTGAAATCACCTTGCTTTGAGTACCATATTGTTATGAACCTCAATACTAGGATAGGATTTCACACTCACGGCACTAGGATTTACTATTCAATTTCAGGCACAATCATAGAACATGAATGGATATGGAGAGGAGCAGCAAACAGAGAACAGGTTAGAGAGGAAGAGGACGAGTTCGGAATGCTTGAATTCTTGCCTACACATTTTGTTACACAAGCTATGCTGTGTACTAGTGTCACCACAAAGGCTGAGGCCCACGCCACTTGAGACAGAGTGACGGCTGTGTGTGCACGCACCCACCTACAAATACACACTAGTACTAGTTTAGCACAAGTCCAACACCTACGTGTATGGCCGCTGCTTGAAGGGGTCCTTCTCCAGCCTGGTGTTCCCGACAAGTTTGTCTGAAAATGGAGCAAGGATGGCAGGTACTCGGCGCAAGGATGGCAGGTACTCGGCCTCCTCTGCTTACAGGGTCCTCTTCCTTGGTGCTGAGTCCATGGCTGGAGCAGAGAGAGATGTGGGCTTGCAAGGCACCGGCAAGTGTCAAATTCTTCTTCTGGCTTGCCATGCATCATAGGATCTGGACGGCCGAAAGGAGCAAGAAGCATGGCCTTCAGGATGACGATGCTTGTGTGCTTTGCGCGCAAGAATCGGAGACGGTCGATCACCTGTTCGCCGGTTGTGTTTTCACTAGGGGGCTCTGGGCTGCCCTCCTGCCCTCAATCGGCTTGCAGGATATGCAGTGAGAGACAAGCTGGTCGAGTGGTGGCTGCGGGCACGTCTCAAGTTTGAGAGATCCTACCGGCCCTGCTTTGACAATCTCACCATGGTTGTCTCTTGGATCGTCTGCAGCGGAACAACAGGACATTTGCGAGGAAGCACGCCACAGTTCAGGAGTTGTGCAAGCGCGTGCTGGCGGAGGCTGATGATTGGATTCAAGCGGGTTTCACTAAGGTAGCGCCGATCGTCGTTTTTGTTCACAAAACTCGTTATTTATGTAATCGCTCTGTGTCGCATCTGGTAGGTAGGTTCAGGCCAGCGCATTTGAATTCTCACCATCTGTGTCAGGCCGGAGGTTGTGGACTTGTTTTAAACTGTTTTCTCTTAATGAAAAACGGGTGAACGGCCCGATGTCAAAAAAAAAAAAAAATAGCTTAGCACAACTTAAACAACGAGTACGACAGCAACAGTCCGCCAAGATAATTATATTCAAATCAAACAGATTGATATCGCAGCAACCTATTCCTCCACGCAAGATCTTACAGTCGTAAAAGAACCTGAATATATAGACGCTGGTATGCTTGGTCTATCCACCGCACTACCATGACAAATTTTGGCATGCCAACCAGACAACCAATTGTTGTGGCATACTGGCATCTGCCCCATCACATAAACCTGAAGAAGCTTCTCCAGTTAGTTGTCACTAGTTCATCAACCCATGCTCTCGCACGGGTTAGAATCTTATTAGGACACACTGACTAATAAAAAGGATTTGCATTAAGTTATTTTTTCTCTTCACTAATGTTCTAAAATAATAGCCGATAGGTATAGCACATATTCGATTTAGATAATCTATCAATTATTGCTTTTTATATACTTTTCATCCATGTCCATTTGGTTTTTATAGCACCTCTATTTATCTCTAATATAAATTTAACACTTTTCCTAACATTCTGTCGCAAGAAATCAGCCTCCTATCTCTTGCGACGTCTGATCTATCGATGCTTTTGTAATGCGTGGACTTATCTTGTACTTTGTTATTTGTACCAACACATCTTGAACTTTGTTAATTGTGATTTAGGACAACAAACACCTCTTATTTGTCCTTGTACTTTCATAGAAAAAAATTGTCTCTTGTGATGTATGCTAAAACATGTGAAATCTGTTATTTGTGATTTGTGCGGGCTACCAGCACAAACATCTTATTTGTCCTTGTCCTTTCGTAGAAGAAAATATCTCTCATGATCTGTGATAAAACATACTAAAATCTATTATCAATGCAGATAACAAATCTGACCTTGGATGATGATCCAATGACCTTGGGAGTCGCAAGAAAAAGTTGGCTATATTTCTTGCGAAAGAAATATTGCAACTCCCTAAATTTAATTGAAACATTTGTTTAAACCATGATGGTTTTAGGCGATATGATTGATTCCTTTTCAAAATTTTTGAGCTTATTAATTGCTCACAATGGCTATTGTTTAAGTGTTTATAGACTACCAATTTAATGGTAAAATGTTTAAGGTTTTTGTAATAATTTAAGGATATATGCTTTTTTTATTTCTTGCGGTTTCATAAGTAATAATTTCTAAGTTTCTTCCTTTTTCTACCACGACATGTGTTTTTCAAACATAAACCTAAAGCATGTAAACTCTTATAAACTTTATGTGATATTATAAAATTCCGTATTTTAACTTTCATCTTTTGATAACATGTTAATTTGATCCAATGCTTATTATATCCCTTAATCAAGATTTATATTTTTATTTTATTTTAAGAATGTCCTAGGTTGTAGGCTCCACTTAGTTCTTGTAGTGGCATAAATAGTTGTTTCAACATGCAACATGGCACCCATCTTGTTGAATTTATTATATTGCACTAATATTAGTTTATCAAACAAATGAGTCTAAGAACTAAATTACTAAAATTCAACTATGATATAATGATCCATTCAAATTGTTTAAACTTCTTCCAAAATTTATTACCATGAGTATTACCATAATTAAAAGTTTTGTGTATAGTTCCAAGATAATATGAACTGAAGTGTGTATTTCATATAGCTGTGCATAGAGCACGATTTAGAATATTCGGAGACATTGACTAATAAAAATGATTTTTATTGGATTTTTATTGATTTTTATATACCTTTCAACCATATCCATTAGTTTTTTCTTTTACATAGCAACTCTATTTATCTTCAATATACATTTAATTGGAACATTTGTTTAAACTATGACATTTTTAGCTACCATCCATATTTTGACAATATGATTGATTTCTTTTCAAAACTTTTGAGCTTATTAATTGCTCGCAATGACTATTATTTAGGTGATTATAGACTACCCATTTAATGGCAAAATGTTTTAGGTTTTTTGTATAATTTAATGATATATGGTTTTTTTTTTTTCTAGAGATTTCATGAGTAATAATTTATTGGATTATTCTTTTTTACGGCATGATATGTGTTTTTAATTGAAACATAAATGTAAAAACATGTAAACTCTTATTTGTTTTTATGTGATATCATAAAATTCTTTATTTTTACTTTCATCTTTTGATAACATGTTAATTTGATCCAATGCTTATTGTATCCCTTAGTCAATTGTTTTATTTTTTTATTTTATTAAAAGAATAATCTAGGTTGTAGGCTACCCTTAGTTTTTGTAGTGGCATAAATAGTTGTTTCAACATGCACCATGGCACTCTAATATTGAATTTATTATATTGTATTAATATTGTTTTAACAATCACATAATTATAAGAACTAAATTACTAATATTCATATATGATATAATGATCATTCAAATTGTTTAAACTTTTTTGAGATAAGGACTTGTACAATTTACTATTATGAGTATTAATATAACTTAAAGTGAAGTGTAAGTGTCCTTACTATATGATTTGCTAAGAATATTTTCCACAAATGATAAGCTTATAAATAAATATCTATCTTAATATAAACATGTTTACTTGTTCTATGCAATGGGACAAAGCTTTGTGCATAGTTTCGACATAATATTGGCAGAAGTGTGTATTTCAATAGCTTTGTGCATATATATGGTACTTATAGATGTGAAATTATTTTTTAATAATTCCATATATTAGCATTTACATGTAGATTTAGAGATTTTGTGAACTTAAATTGTTGGTAACAACTATGGATAATTTTTCATAATGCCAAATATGGTTAATTTGAATGCTTACTTAGGGAGCAAACCAATATCTTTCATAATGATTGGGGAGGATAATTTATAAAAATAAATATTATGGGATTAGTTGTCTGTTATAATTGTGGAAGTTTTAGGTTTTTTAAAAAAAACTATAGGTTTTATTGATAACTCCATATGGATCATGGTCCCTAATATTTAAGCATAATTAACTTTTAATGAAAAAAAGTAATCTAATGGAGTTATTATTAAAGTGAACAAAAAAATGATAAGTCATGGTCAATAATAATCATATCAATTTATTCAAAGTAATTGTAGACTACTGCTTTCATTTTTCACAATTCTTTCCTTGGTCTCTCAGCTAAAGTTTTATGGACGATGTTGAAACAGTATAAAATAAGTACTTAGAGAAGACAAATTAAATTGTAATTTTGGGATGACCAAATTTAGTACATTTTAAATTGTAATATGGGATTTTGTGAGATGACCACACCTTTAGTCTGCTCGTGGAGACGACGCGGCGTTGATCATTAACATGGATGCTAGACATCGAGATGGCCACACCAATAGCATGGTCGCATGGCCTCCTTTGCTCGCAAATCGGTGGCCCGTTCATGCCGCGGTGCCTCTCGCGATTCTGTAACCATCTCGATCATCTGGCTGTCGCGCGCCCAACAATTTTCGAGGCCAAAACTACTTTGACACCTTCCAACTTTAATGCCTTTGTGCAAGACTATGAAGGTAATAATGATCAGATTAGTATTCCTCACCCATCATGGAAGATGAACTGAAGCCATCACCCTTACGTACTTGATCCCTTGCTCATAGTCCTGATCGCCGGTCTTGGTCATGGCTCCGCATCCTGATCGATGAAGATGAGTTTTGCAGCGCCAGGGACGATCGATGACGTGAAGCCATGGCCCCTCCTCTCGTCAATGGAACAACATAGTTGCCAATGCTGAATTAGATGACATGCGGTTAAAATAATAGATCTCTAGATGGAACAACGTTGCGGCCGAGGCTCATTAGAGGAGGTGTTCCAATTAAAATAATAGATTTATCTTTTTTCTTGCTTTTTATCTAAGATATAATATAATGGCAGAGTGGGTAATTTCTAAAGAAAATAAAATAGATCTAATGGTATAGATTAGTAGAGCCTATAGATTTAATGGCTAGATGTTTTACGATTAACGTGAGAATTTCTAGCATTTATCTTTTTCTAGAGCATCTGGTGAGTATTAACGTGGAGGCTTCATTGGAGCCTCCAATTAGTAATAGTAAAGATAGGCCTCCTTTTTTTCTAGAGCATGGTGAGAGGGCTCCCTTACATCTATCGATGAACCTCATCCACTTGCATCACCAATATCTCACCCCCCGTTTCGCAACCTAGAGACGCGAGAGCACCTGGCGGCGATCCTTCTTTGCGGGTGCGACATCGTTAGCGACGGCGACTTATGCACCGAAAGAGGCAACAACGGTGACAGTGCCTTCACGCAGCACCACTGCCACGAACCGCGACCTCACGGTAAAGGAGTCAGCGGACCAAGGAGAGGCGACGCGCATCGCCGCGGTTGGGGTGGAACGTGCGGTCATCTCGGTATCCACGACGCCATCCGACCGGGAAGCGACGTGCTTGGTTTTGCTGTATCGGACCGGCGGCGGGGTGGCTAGTCCACATCGTCCACCGCGACGCCTCAATGCCCGTGGGTTCGTCGAACACCAACCGCTTTGGCATGACCAAAACCAGCCCAGAGAGGTCACCGAGGGTGAGTCGAGGGTGCGAGGTGATGCCTACGGCATCGAACCATCTTTGGGGCGGATCTTGCGTGCCGCCACCGTTAACCTCCCATGGGGCATCCTCCTCGACCGGCCCGGTGACTAGGTGACCCGGCTAGAGGTGTCTGGCCGCGAGCTCGAAACATCGGGTCACCTATAGGGTCGCGACCATCTACCGCGTCCATACGTGAAGCCACCAAACCGGCGAGTGGAGACCTCGGCTAGGAGCAGCGCCCGTAGGCTCGCTGCGCGGCCTTGGCCGAACGCCGCGATGCCTCGTTGCCGTGAGTGGCACCGGCGTCGACGACGATGTTGCCGTCCTTGGTCGCCCCCACCTTGCCTCGCGCCCGCACAAATTGCCTTGAAGCCCGCCGCACCACCGGCGATCGGGGCACGGGCGGCGGTCGGAGCCTCTTGAGACAGAATGACGGTTGTGGCGCGCCGCAGTGCCGAGGCCCACGCACGGCTGTGTGTGATAGCGCGCGCATGCACCAACGTCCAAATACACACTAGTACTAGTTTAGCACAAATTAAACAACGAGGTAGTATTGACGAATGTTTGGAAGTTAAACCATTTCCCTGCAAAAAGAGGTGTGAGACAAGGTGACCCTCTCTCACCTTTGCTCTTTGTCTTTGGCTGTTGACCTCCTTCGAGTATAACCAACAAAGCTTGGAGGAGTGGATCAATCAAACATCCCATTTCGGAGAATTTCCCGATGACTATCCTATAGTTCAAGTATGCGAGATGACACACTCTTAATTCTTCACGGAGATGAAACATCCCTCAACAATCTAAAGGATTTGTTAACAAGATTCTCACGAATCCACCGGCCTGAATGTCAATTACTCTAAATCCATGCGGTGCCAATCAACATGACAACAACTAGAGCTACTCGGTTGGCTAGTTGTCCGAATTGTCGGGTGGGACAGCTTCCCTTCACCTATCTAGGACTTCCTCCGGGAACTACTAGACACGGAATAATTGAATTCACCCCTATGTTGGCGGAATAGAGAAAAGGCTATCGGGCATCGATGAACTGCTATCTTATAATGGAAGATTGATTACGGTTAACTTCAGTCCTCTCAGCTCTCCCCACCTTCTACATGTGCAGCCCTGAAGTTACCCCCTCAAGTAGTGAAACAAGTGGATATCTATAGAAAACATGGTCTTTGGGACAAAGGCGATCTAAACAGAAAAGGAGGTTGTCTAGTGGCTTGGGAGGAGGCTTGTAAACCAAAGGAAGATGGAGGCCTTGGGATCATTGACATAGAGAAACAAAATGATGCCCTTCTCGATGAAACATCTTGATAAATTTTATAAACATGTAGATCTTCCTTGGGTTTCTTTAACTTTTGACAACTTTCTACCAAAATGAGAATGTGCCTCCTCACTCAAGATCACCTGTAGGATCATTTTGGTGGAAAGATGTACTCAAGCTCTTTGACTTTGCCCGAAGAATTTTGCTACTTGCAAGCCCACGAAGGGAAATGCAATATCCTTATGGTTTGACATCCTGGGTAGACCCGAAACCGGTAACAAAATTCCCGAGCTTTTCTCCTTTGCTAGAAAACCCAAATGCTCAATAAAATTTCTCCTGAATAATGAGCTTGACAGGGGTCTTTAGCCCCATGCCTTTGCCTCAAGTTGCAGCAGTTCAACTTAGTGAGTTATTGGAAACTTTACAGGAAGTAGAATGGAATGAAAATACAAATGACGTTTGGTCTTACAACTGGGGCTCAGATTCTTATAAAAGCAAGAAGGCATACTCTAAGCTCCTAGATACAAACCCTGCCTCCCCATTATTTAAATGGCTTTGGGGTTCAAGTGTCTTAGGAAATCACAAATTTTTCTTCTGGTTCTTTGTTAAGAGATAGGCTCAACACAAGGAATCTTATGAGAAGAAAAAAGCAGATCAATCCCCGACTACTCCTGTGTCCTATGCAATCGAGAATATCGAGGAGTCCTCCATCCATCTGTTCTTTGGATGTGATTTCAGCAAGGCATGTTGGCAATGGTTGTCCATTTCCTGGAATCTCAATCTTCCTCCACTTGACATGATGTTACAAGCTAGAGCCCAGTTTAATAATAGCATCTTCAGAGAAATAGTCATCACGACATCATGGATCATCTGAAAAATGAGAAATAGTATCATTTTTGATAATGGGAGATTATGCCCGAAGCACGTGGAAAAGATGGTTTCTCCATGAAATTGGATTGGTGTATATCAAGTCCAAGGAAAGCAAAAAAGTCAAAATCAGTACCTGGAGAGATAGCCTTACTTGATTTTGATTTGTCTTTTGTTTTGAGCCTAGTTGCTCTGTAAAGTTGTACATAAAACATTCTTTCATTTAATTGAAATACAAAAATAGGTAGGGGGCTCCCCGCTGATTCCGTCAAAAAAAACAATAAAAAGTGTGGAATAAAGTGGCGTGAGAAAGTGGCGCGCCGCAGCTGTATAAAGTGGCCGCACAGGCTCGTATGAAACTTCCGCCGCACAACAACCGGAATATATAGACTCTAGTACAGGGTTTTTTTACCGACCGGTTGAACCAAACCGCCCGGGGTCCGTTTCGATTTCGGACCGATTCATGCAGAAACCGGCCGTTACCGTCGGTTTGGTTTTTGAATTCAAATGAATTCAAATTTTCCAGTTCATCGGTAAAAACCGGTTTACCGAAGCGGTATTTAATTTATACCGCCGGTTTGAGCGGTTTACCGAAATTTTTTTGAGCAGTTTGAACGGTTTTTTCAAAATTCAAAATGTAATTTTTTTATAAAATGCTAAAAAATTCCTAAAAATACTTCATGATTTGTAGAATCCAATTATGTCAAAATTACTTAAATTTGAGTGTGTTTAGTATGTTTTTCGACCTTCATGATTTAATGGGCCTTAATGGGCGGCTGTGTATTTTTCTTTTTCTTTTTTTTCAAACTTAGATTTGAAATTTTTTATACCAAACCAACTCCAATTTGACAAATTTTTATACCATTGGCTTCTATAAATCACGAACTATTTTACAGAATTTTTTCAACGATTTTTTTCAAATTTTAAATTTTGAATTTGCCTTCTTTTATATACCGGCGGTCCGGTGGCCGTATAACGGTAACCGCGGGTTTACCGCGGTTTACCGTCCTGTAGAAAAAACCCTGCTCTAGTATGCTCAGCTTGGTCTATCCACCGCATTACTACCATGACGAATTTTGGCATGCCAACCAGACAACCAATTGTTGTGGCATACTGGCATCCGCCCCATCACATAAACCTGAAGAAGCTTCTCCAGTTTGTGGCACTGAAAGGTGACTTTGCTATCCATCAATTGGCCACTGGTGCACCTTGGACTGATTGATATGTTGAAGCCGTTCAAGTTCATGACTATAGTATTGACGGACGTTTGGAAGTTCACCTATAGTATTAACTGACGACTTAACTATTGTATTGTTGGACATTGCCTCCTACAAGTCACCAACAATCAACAATTAATGGCAAATGCTAATTTGATGGATGTAGATACATAGTACAAGACCTTACCATTGATCTCCTGGTTTCTTCGTCCCATTCCTCTCCTGTCCAGCAGTCAGTTGAAGGGAAAATGTCTTTCAGGCCACTGGAGGTGTGGAACCGTTGGGCCATCCAGATCCTGCTGCTGATGAGCCTCGGCATGCACGTCCTCCTCCTCCCCTCGCCGGAATCCGTCGTCGTCGAGCCCCAATGCTGCTTCGGGTCCCTCTATGGCTGGCGTACCACCTGGCCGACACGATCGGGATCTACGCCATCGCGATCCTCTCCCTGAGCAGCGCGCCGCGCGAGCACCGGCTGATGCCGTTCTGGGCGCCCTTCCTCCTCCTGCACCGCGGCGGGCCCGACAGCATCGGCGCCTACGCGTTCCACGACAACCAGCTCTGGATGCGCCACCTGCAGCTCTTCGTCGTGAAGGTCCTGGCAGTCACCTACGTCCTCTACATACATCTCACTAGAAGCGATGCCTTCCTTGCCATGGCCGCTCTACTGATGTGGGCCGTCGGCGTCGGCAAGTACGCGGAGAAGGTGGCGGCGATCAGGGGCGGCAACAAGAGCAGCATCCGGCGCTCGCTCACCAAGAAACCATCCGCCGTCAGGCACCACCACGTCCACCACTGGGACCACGGCGTGCTGCCGCCGAACAAGGCCGCCGCCACCGCCGTCGACGAGGACGAAGCCTACCTACGCCAGGCGCATCAAATGTTCCACATGTCCAAGCGCGCCACCGTGGACTCGTGGCTGGAGAAAGACCCCGACCACAGCACGCTGGAGATGCTGAGGGCGCTCAGGAAGCAGGACGCCAGAGGCATGTGGGCGTTCGCGGAGCTGCAGCTCTCCCTGCTGTACGACGTCCTCTACACCAAGGCCGCCGTGATCCACACCTGGCCGGGCTACCTCCTCCGCCTCGCCTCGTGTCTCGCCATCGCCGCCGCGTTCCTGCTGTTCCGTTTCAGCGGCAGGCATGGCGACGACGACGTCGACGTGGTCATCACCTACGTCCTGCTGGCCGGGGCGGCCGGCATGGAGATGGCGTCGGTGCTCAACGCCCTGGGATCCTCGTGGACCTACGCCTTCCTGTGCACCACGCGCTGGACCTGGCTCCGGTACACGGCGCTGTGCACCGGAAGATGGGATCGGCTTCGTCGGCTTGTCAAGACAATGCAGGGAAGACGATCTGTCAGTGTTCGGAGGTGGTCAGGCGAGATGGGGCAGTACAACATGCTGCATTTCTGCAGCCGTCACAGAAGGTCTCACAGATCTCTTGCAGGTAGGATGGCCATGGCGCTGGGGTTCGAGGACTGGTGGAACAGGAAGCATTACTCGGCCACAGCCGACATCTCCGACGAGCTGCGGCAGGAGCTGTTCCTGTACGTGCAGAGGCTCACCGAGACGGGGCTCAACTCGCAGGGCGTGATCAGGAAGAGCTGGGGTCAGGAGGCGCTTGAGAGAGAGGACAAGGCCTTGTACGAACGGATCAAACGAGAAAGGAACCTCGGCGTGGAGTTCCAAGAGGGCGTCATCATCTGGCACATCGGCACTGACATCTTCCTCGCCAGAAGCAGCATAGAGGCTGGAGATCTGCTGGTGGTGAAGTCTATCAGGACCCTGTCCAATTACATGATGTTCCTCCTCGTGAACCACCCAAACATGCTGCCAGGCCTTGCTCAGGGCATGGTGTACCGGCGAACCTGCGAGAACCTATCCGACAGGTGCAAGAATCAACAAGGTCGTCACCTTGCTAACAGAGAGATGGGTACAAAGATCAGGGAGATGTTCTGCCTGCAGGATGGCCCTGCTACTGTCCTCCCTGGTAGCCATGTACATGAGCTTGCCAACAAGGTGTATGAGGAGAAGCCAAAATATAACCACAGTGTCCCTCGTCTCTGCTACGCCAATGGAGTCGCGGTAGAGCTGCTCGGCAGAGTGAAGGAGAAAGGCGTCGAGGCCGTCTTGAGATTGCTCCTTGAAGTGTGGATGGATTTCGTGGTGTACGCGGCCAACCGGTGCAGCAGGGAGTCCCACGCCAAGAAGCTCAGCAGTGGCGGCGAGTTGACCAGCGTTGTCTGGATTATGACAGACTTCCTTAACCAAGAAGCTTATGCACGACAGAAAGATTGACAGCTAGTGTGTGTGTGTAGCTGACTCAGTATATATCTATCCAGAACAACTGGCTTTTGTTAGAGTTAATTCGTTTTTTAGAGATATTGGTCACGAAAAGTAACAAATGTGAACAACATATTGTATGTAAAGATCCATCGAGGATCAGCAGAAGCCTAATGTTCTGTTGTTAACCTTCTTTTATTGCCAATATAATTGTTAATCAAGATCGCAATGCAATCAAGCCCACTTATTCAACTGAATCAACAATTAAAACAGG
The DNA here is from genome assembly GCA_015847255.1 of Hyparrhenia diplandra. NCBI lineage: Eukaryota > Viridiplantae > Streptophyta > Magnoliopsida > Poales > Poaceae > Hyparrhenia > Hyparrhenia diplandra. The sequence goes on along the minus strand of JADLZK010009001.1, from coordinate 152,054 downwards.
AGCTAAAACAGCTAAACCGAGACTAGGTTATACAATAATCTCCCCTAAGTCTCACTCGGCTTACCCTTTGAATTGACGATGCCAATTTTGCCACGAAGCTCACTGAACCTCATGTGCCGAAGCAACTTCGATCGTATGGACATCGACCAGGTCCTCCTCAGGATCCATGTAGATCTTCCCATTCTTCACACATTCACATATGAAAAGAAACTTCGTTCCAATGTGCTTACTTCTATCATGGAGTATTGGATTCCTGAAGAGTGCATCTGTGGACTGATTGCTGGATGACAATGCCCTTCTCGTTGTGCTTGAGACTATACACCCACTTCGGCCCAAAGGGACGATCGTCGGTAGGAAGGTCAATGAGCAACCATATCCTTTTCTCCTCAATGGACACCATTTTCTCCCCCCATCACCTTGCCCCAACAGGCCTCATCATGGGCCTATTTCAACATGACTGGCTCGTTGTCACTTATGGCGAGGTGTATCTCCTCATTGACTAGGAAATCCTGCTCCGCCATGCCGGGAATCACCATGAGTCCAAGGATGTTCTCTAGTGCCTGAACGAGAGGGGAAACAAATCGTCATGGTTCGAATCAGCATCAGGTATCGACAACAATTCTACCAGTAACAATGATGGAGATGTACCTACAGTCGTTGGAGTTGCTATCATGATCGATGTGTACATGGGCATCCCTGGTATGCAACCATTAGACGTCGCATTTCTCATTGATGTGTAGATGGGCATCCCTGGCATGCAACCATTAGATGTCGCATTTCTCATGCCCGGTCGTGGATGGTACGTCCGCGACACATCCTTGCTCTAGTCCAACTTGATCCTCGTGATAGATCATCACTATTCACAATGTGGAATGGCTCTGACTCTATCGCACTCGACCCATCACCACTACTACATTTACATGCCTTCAATTCATCAAACACCCTATCATGTGAGATTTTCACATGCTTGGTGTTTTGTTTGTAAAACTTGTATGCCTTGGACCCTATTTCATACTCGAAAAACACCATCCGGGTCATCTAAACTTCTTCGTGACGGCTCAATGCTCGATAGGAACCCGCCGACAACAACGAGCATGTCCACCAATGCCTCAAATCGAAGCTAGGTAGCGACTAATGCTGTCACCGTTCCTGGCGCACCCCATCAGCACCGCATCCTTGAAACATTCAGGCACGGCGCCACGACGCAGTCCTGTATCTACTCAGGGAATTGCAGGCGTCCAGAGCCACCACGTAGAGCTGGTTTCATAGCCCAAAATATCAAGAATCAAGGAGGCACCTAATCCTGCACACTCCCCCCCTCCCGCTAGCTCCTACGCCTCCGCCTAAAGGCAACATGTAGCCTCGCTTGGGCACCAAACTCATCTTCGTGGCTACATCAAGACCATGTAGTTAAAATCATGGAGTCTATGCGGCTGGCGACCAAGTACTAAATAAATAATCAAAGGGGCAGCGACTCTTACCTTCTAGCCGCCGCCCTCGTGACGCTTCCCCCGAGTACCCTAATTGCACCTTTGTTCATGGCCTTCAATGTCGTTTACTTAGGCGGTCTATTCATGTGCCACCTCGAACAACATGTCCCCAACTTCTGTGACTACGTGATCCTCATTTGCCTCCCTTTAGGCATCTTGGTGGCCCATAGCGCCTCATCGTGCTCCCCTTTAGAGGGCCTCAATGTCATCTCGAACAAAGACCTCGAAAATTTGAGGGATTGTGCACGGAAGGAGAGAAAACTTGTCACTTCAGATTGACCACAGTCAAAAGCGGATGTCGTAGTTGGCCCCACCATGCAGACCTCCCTCCAACACTAGTGGATCCTACCTCAAAATATTCTCTAGTGACGGGGCCCTATACAATGCAGTAAGGGTCGTATATGCAATTGTAGCAAAACTAAGGCAAATGCATGAACCATAAGATCAGGAGAACACTTACCCGCCCGATTGGACGACCGTGGTGGCCTCTACCCCATCTCGGCAGGGTTCCTTGGATGCCTTCGGGACATGCTTGAGGTGGCACCGATGGGTGGCACGGTCTCTAAGGCCGACACTTCGATCACCCCATGTGGCACTGCCATGAGTGCCATACACTCTACCTAGACGGTGTAGTGGATGGGGAGCCAACACCATATCAACAAGAGGGACATTGAAACAAGGGGAGGCGACCCATGTTGTAGGGCCCAAGAGCCTCTCCCTCCTCTAGGATGTTCACTCCTAGGGCAAATAGCATCCTCATGCGAAGCTAGCCCAGGGAGATAATGTTTGGGGACTATGAAGCAGCAGTAGATGTGAGAAGCAATAGGTAACTCTTCCCTCTCCTTCCGCAATTGGCTCCATAGTTTGAGGAGCGGTGGGCGCCCCCACGCCCCACGAACCCACACACATTTTTGGGATGTGGCAGTGAGCCACAAGGTGAGGGCCCACCTCGGACGCCCCCCAAGTAGGGTTATATAGACACACTTCTAGGAAGATGAACGAACAGACGATCGACAAAGATAGGTGTCTTCACTTCGTATCGTCTCATTGTGGTGATGAGTACACCCTAGCCTACATAGCACATGTCGGTTATGCCATCCATATGCGCCTCGATGTGGGCGTCGAGGAGCCTCAGCTCCCGTCGAGTCCTCCACACGAGCCTTACGACCCGGATCCACATGTTTGAAACACCACGGCCTCCCGACCCTTGTAACATTGCCTCATGGCACAACAATTGTTCACCCCTCATAGAGCATGGGTGTCGTGTGCATTAATTTCAAGTGCCGACGCATGACTAAGGAGTCTCAAAAGATTACATGGTGCATTAGAGGGAAGGACGGACATGGAGAAACAACCCCACTTGTTGACAAAGTAGCTCGAGGGGCTTGGGAGCTACAAACAATGCCTCCACCGGGAGTTCTAGTGGCCAACCAATGAGGCTACCATGACCACTCCCATACATGGAGCAAATAAGACCAAATATAATGGGAAATAGCGATGGACCCATCGAAGGCCCGCGAAGCCCATGTGCATATAGCGCCATACGGGCCATCGTGAGGGTGTGGCCCGAGCCAAGGTGGCTTATCACCGAGCCCTTAGATGGGTGTGGGACACTGATAGAGTGGCAATGAGCTGCTATGGCCCTAGAGCCTCGACACACAACATGCCAAGGTAAGTAGGATGCCTCACACAAGCTTAGAGTTGGCGACCCCGACGAGTCAAGTTAGGCCCTCATTTGAGCCTCCCCACATAACGCCGGATCCCAGTATTGCCCGGCTCAAAAGTCTCACGTGATGACTTGAGCACCCTTAGAGGGGCATCCGACGATGGACCTCTAGGTCTCGACGTACCCTGATTGACCTATTCAACTAAAATTGGGCACAACCCCTTGTCGCTATCCTGGATGTGACCTAGAAGGCCTCTCTCTCGGGATCACGACTAGGTCACACGATGGCACATTAACATAGGGGACTCCACATGCTCTAAGAGCAAAGGGCTCTCAGGTCCGCTAGCCGGCCCCTCAGGTTGGGGAGGCTCCTTGCGCACAAAAAACCTCAAGAGGGTTCACTCAAGAGAGGCTGTGTGGCACCAGGGCAATCCCTAATGGTCAGGTGTGAGGCAATGACATCGAGGGGAAGTTGCGACATTGTTAGCTCGCCCTACATGTCGAGATGTTCAACAATGATGTAAAAGAGGACACATACACTTTCGATGTAGATTAGTTTCTTTAGAACACAATTAGTTCAGGCTCAGGGCCTTCTTGTTGGAATCCAAAACATAGAATTGAGGTTTAGTTAGTCCACCAAACACCCCTATAATTAAGTAAGAAAAAGTATGCAAATTTTCTCGGGAATTGAACTTTGGCTATAGTTCAAAACATAACACCAAAGACTCGTTGGAATCCAAAACATAGGACTAAAGTTGAGAGACACGTCAGAATTCAAAAACCAAATGCAACCCGTAGCTCGGTGGCATGGCCTGAAGCACAATTTTTTTTGGCTCGACTTAAGCACGTGACGACCCGATTATTGTCTGGTCCTAGGGTGGCATGCCCCGCCTGGGCTGCACCCTAGGCCCACGGGCTAGCACAACACACCCCGATAAATAGATTAATCTCTGTTGAAGGCCCGGTGAGAAAACTCCAGTAGTAGCACGCCAACCGCCTAGCACCCTAACTCCCGTAATAGCCTAGCATGCCAAGAGCCCAAAGATCCCACCACACCTACTCCCTTAACCCAAACTTCACCGCACCAGCTCCCTCACCCTCGGCGCCGGTCGCCGCACTACCACGCTCACCCACTCAGCAACCGCACTGGACTTCTCCCCACACCCGAAGCACCGGTAGGCCTAGCGCTAGCGGTTGCTCTCATCCTCTATGCCCCATGCTTAGCGGCAAGCTTCAAGCGTGTCGGTCGGCCTCAGGCGCGAGCCGTCTCCGCCCTTCTCGCCATGGCGCAACCGCAACCCCATCGTTGGGCGCCGCACGTGGATTTGATGCCGCAATCGCCGACAACTAGAGACTCCCCCGACAATGCGCCTCTTCATCGCCTCCTCTTCGCCGCAGCGGCGACCGCGCCTCCACGATCGGCTTTCCCTTCTCCCTCTTTCTAAAATTTTCATGGTTGCTGATAGCATTTGGTGGGCCACAAGTCAACGCGGCTTGCTAGAAGGGCTGTGCTTATAGGGCCTTCTTGCCACGAAAAGTGGCTGGGCAGGCCGTACCTGGCCCGTCAGGCAGGCACGATAATTTCGTACCAGATTGTCCAGCAGGCCCTTTCGTACCGTACCCCCTTTCGTGTCGTCTGGCGCCGTGTCGTCCATGCCGGCCCGGCCCGTTGCACACCGTTTGCTGTTTTCTTCTCTTGTTCATCTGTCCGCGCTGTTTTCCCTCTCCCGTTCACCTCCTCTGTCCGCTGTTTTCCTTCTCCCGTTCACCTCCCCGCCGCCCAAGAGCTATATTCGGCCGTCTCCGCCAGGCCAGCTTTATACCGTACATCTACATCAGCAGGTCCCGACCTGGCATCAGTTGCCGCCGACCGCCGCCGCCCTACTCCCAATTGGCCAGGTCTTCGTTGAGCCCTTTTTCCGGCGACGAGCACCCACGAGAGCAGGTATGCCTGCCCCTTCTCTGTGCAAAACTGAGTAGGGTAGCCGAACCCTAATTTAATTTATTTGACTATCTGTATTCGGATGGGATCTGTTCTAATCACAAGTGTGTACCTGCATTGTGCCTACTTTTTTTTGTGTGTGGTTGGGGGGGTTGGGGCAAAAATCATGGGTCTACATGCGTAGACCCGTGTTCTTTTTTGGCCCTCCCCTGTAATGGATTGGAACAACAATGAAACCTCATGCGTTGTTTGGCATATTTAAGTATATAAATAACTCCATCTCTTCAGAGCACATAGAAAAGGAAAATGAAATCCATTTTGGCTTATTTCTTATGGCACATACATCATCTTAGGATTTTTTGTTGGTATGTTGGGCATATGGTAGCTTAGAGTATATATTGCTTGTTTTTTTTACTAGGAAGGAAGGAAAATGGTCTTACACTCTTCCAACTGGAAGAGTGTGTACTAAACATCTACATTTTAACCATAGTGCCACTTACAAACAATAGTATAGCTGAAAATATAATATGTTTTGTTCGTATCAGATACTACAGCAAATTCATTTTTGAAGGTTCTATATAGAAATATATATATATGCTGGTATAAATATAATTTGATCAACATACTTGCACCTGTCACAGGAACCTTTTATTTTGCAAAGGACATAGAGAGGTCTGTGGTCTGTGGAGTGGCAGTGAAGAAGTGAACTGATGTGCCATAATAATAGTAGTGATGATGCAATGCAGCAAACTGTATTGGGAGGCAAACTGTTGGAGATGGAAAATAGAGCTCCTTTACTGTCTGTGTGGTGGATTTTTGTCGTTGTGTTTGTTTCTTGACACAAAACACTATTATTATATGCTACGTGAAGAGGTCATTGATTACTTAACATGTGATTCTCATGGATCTAGTGGTTCTCATTTCTATTATTATTTAACATATAATTATGTCAATCTATATCAACAAGCTGCTAGTAATGGAAATATCATTTTTAGTTTTTACCTTAATTTCAATTTAAAGTTATTCATTTGACAGTGTAACCATTTCAAAGAGCCCTGGGTTGATTTCTATTTAGGAAGCCAGATGCATGCCAGCAGTGCATTCACAGATTTATTGCACCTGGCATTTCTCAGAATGCAGCATGGATTTAGCTTTATTTTCTTTGACACTAGTAATTAATTCCCATTGCCATTTTCAATTTACCGTCGGTGCATGCTCGGTCCCACTGGAACCACATCCTTTTCCCACTAAAGCCCATTTGCATACACCATTTGGACTTGACCGAGCACAAAACAGAAGTCCTGCAAACGAAGTCCCAAACCTCTCTGTTCCCCAACCATTCTATCACTGGTGCTCTTCCACCAGATCCGATCAAGAGAGGCGACCATCTCCTACTACTACTGAAGAATCATTCAAGTAATACTTCTTACTTGGTAAGCGCTACTTTCAATTAATTCCATTTTTCCCTAACTTTTTGCCTGTCAGCCAGCCAGATCTGCCTCTAAGATCCAAATCCAGTTCCGGGATAATCGATAGAAATTTCTGTTTATGCTATCGATGTAACCTGTGCATAATATCCTCTTGTAGGTACTTGCGCTCTTAGGGCGTGCTGATCTGGTGGCATCCTGGAACCCACGCGAACCAGGGTCCTCGTCCGCCAGGATGTCTTACCAAACTTTAACAGACGATGTGGCAATGTATTGCACTGATCTTTTATTTTCTTTAATCTTGTATGTTATGCGTGCCTTCTACTTTTTTATGTGTTTGCTACCCCTCTCATTGCAAAATTGAAGTGTCTGGAGTTCTTTGGTACATGTTTGCTGTCATATTTCTGTGACCATCTGGGGGAGTAATCGTCTGGGTTTTGGTCCATAGATTCTTGTTATGGATTCAAGTTTCTGTACATTAGTGGTAGTGGATATGGTGAATGCCTGGGTGGGATTTTTTTGTTTTGAAGATGTTATGGAATCTGGTCGTTTTTATGCAACTTGTATTTGTACTCTGCATACAGAGGGTTGCATATATGGTTCTACTTCATCGTTCTACTTCATTTTTATACAGGAATACGGTTTTTGCTGAAAACAGTCGTGTGTTGTTCGTCAAGCATACTTTACTGTATGAACTCTTTAAGAAACGGGCCGAGAAAAGGTACAGTTCATCCTAAAACTGCAGCCCCTTCTTTTAACATGAGTTACATGACACACATAAGCAATACCTTCTAGACATGAACAATTTTGTAAGTAATTTTCTATATAAGCTGATAAATTAAACTATGCAGCCCACATTTCTTCAAAGAAACCTTCGTTACATGATAGAGGCCAAGCAAAGCAAGAGGTAATATCCTTCAATGGTTTAGGATTTCTTTTCACACTGCACTGGTATTATTTTGCATTCGGTTGAGCTTTTTAGATCTGTTTTATGTTCTTACTCTATTTAGAGTTTTGTTATTCAGTACTTTTGCTCAGGTTTTGTTGATGTGATTTCTATGTAACATAAGAAAAGAGGCTTGGTTTCCCACTCTAGAACTTCTAGTGTGATATTTCCAGAGCGCAGCACAGATTCAAAATGCATTGTTTTTTAGTTGAGAAGAAATTATTTCTGTTTGTGTAGCTGACATGCCCTGTCATTTTTTTTTAAATAAATAGCATCTGTTAACAATCTGAAAATTTACATGTTCTGTTTTTGTTTTGAGTTGAGAAAATTTTTATTTCATAAATGAGTGCAAACATGGTTTGATTATTGGGATGGACCAAAGCTCAAGCTGGAAATTTAGACGGGAGTACTTGGCCCTCAAAAATTGCGTCTTCATTTTATTCATTTCTTTTCCTACCTTCAGAACAATCACAACAGGTGAAGGCTAATTTGTTCATTTCAAAAGGTTAGATGAACCTCACTTTGAAGTTTTAGGATGAAAATAAAATTATCATGCATAGTGGTGCTATGTTTGACTTAAGTTTTTCTTTTAAGAAAATTGTTGCATCATAGATCCCATGTACACCATGTTCTGCACTAGTGCCCTATCTCAGTACTATAGCAATTTGTTGGGATTTTGAGAGTTCAAACTCCCAGCCTTGTAGAATCATGACTTAATCAAATTGGAATTGGAGCTATTTTGTGTGGGAAGTTGAGTACCTTTCGTTTTCTGGATGCCCCAGCAGCTAAGGTGTGCAATTTTTAGAACCAAATCCCCACAATACTAGAACGTTTGTATTTCAAGATTAAATCCTACGGTTAACTTGTAAGCACTAATCAATCCAGCATCTGCAAAACTAATCCTAATGGCTTCATATCTTACATGGCTGTAAGGGGCCTAAGAAGTATTAACTATTAAATTTGTATTTAAGTTACTGACATGCTTAAAATTTGTCTGTTGCAAATGCTGAAAAAATCACTTGTGCTTATGAGTATAGGATTCAGATAACCATATCACTGTCTGGAAGTTCAAACACTGCAGTACAGGCCCAGAATATCTTTCCACTTTACGCTCTGATTGCTAAACCAATTAGTACTATTTTGTACGAAGGGGTAAGTCTATCCTTCTTTAATTTCTTCAACTGAAATTTTTGTTCCCAGATGATCCCTTTCTCATTTTTGACATGGCATTGCAGCATTCTCCAGTATATCAGTTCACTCAGGCTTGTTTGCTGACTTGTTTTGATGAATCTGGGCGTAACAGCCACACTGAAGCCACATTCATCATTCAAGACCTGAAGACTTTAGCTAACATTATCCTTGTTAGCTGTGGTACATTGTGCATCCTATGAGATTATCTAAGCACTGTATAGCTTTGATTACATTCTATCAAATTTAATTATGTTTTCTCTTATTTCTTGAGGACAATTTGGACAATCACCTGATGAAAATAACTGTTCAAAGAACCAGTTGGAGAACTCCTCTCTTCGAAGTAAGTCTATGGTTGTCATTTTGTGGAAGACATTGAACAGTTGCAAGTATATTGCCTCATATTATTATTATCATAGCTATGGAAAACCAAAACCTCTCTTTTGATATTACCACTGAAGTTCTGTGTCTCTAATCTGTACTGTGCATGGCTTCTACTGTCTCAAATTATTCTGCATCTAACACATCATAAAACATCCTGGAACCACCTTATGAAATGAACTATTTTTTACGATGCATTTTAACAGAGCTTGGAGGGCAATGTTTCGGGGGAAAATACCAAATCATTTACTTCATTCATCATTGGATAATTGTGTGGATTTAAGCTTAGGGACGGACTAAGAAGTTTGCTTTGTCAGTTACTATGATCCCAGGCTTTGGAGAGGTATACAATTATCTCCTTAAAGTATATATTTTGTATATTCTTAAGGGTTAACACCCTTTTAAAACGCTTTACCTTATTCCCCTAAATAATTGCATTGTCTAGTCACCCCCTGAACTTCTTTTTTTCTTGGTCTGTGTAAGTGTGGAATATTCTTCTCTATTCCTCCAAACCCTAGAAGGGTGGGCAATATAGTTCTTGTACATGGGCCTCATGGGCCTAGCCTCATGGGCCTTTACACATATACACTAACACCCCCCAGATCCTCGAACTACCGCCAGCCGGAGATCAAGATCGACATGAAAAAATCAACACCACGGGGCCCCCGCAGTCACAACTAGCCATCGCGGCGGCGTTGAGGCCGGATCGAACTTTCGGAGAAGGTCGATGAGGGCGGACCCTTGGTGAAGATGTCGTGAACCGGAGGTGGTCGGTACATGGAGCACCCGAACAGCCTGTGGATGGCAACCAAGTCTCGGACAAAGTGCAAGTCAATCTCCACATGCTTCGTCCGCTGATGTTGAACGGGGTTGGTGGAGAGGTAGACGGCGGCCCGACATTGTCACTGATGAACAAGTGTGGTCTTTGTCGGGGCCGTGAAGCTTCGGCCAAGAGTCGACGAAGCCGGGGAGGCCTCGCCACACCGTTAGCAACAGCCCGTACTCCCCTCGCCGGAGCGGGAGACAACCGGCCGCGCTTGATGACCAGGGAGACGAGGTTGCCGCCATGAAGACGGCATACCCGAGGTAGAGCGGCGAGTGTCCGGACCCTTTGCCCGGTCGGCGTCGGTGTAGACGGCGAGCTCGGTGGAGGGAGACCGGTGGAGCATCGGGCCGTGAGTCAATAAGGCCCGCGAACATAGCGGAGAAGGCGCTTCATCGCGGCAGATGGGGTGCCGTGGATCATGCATGTGAAGACAGATCTGGCGAACGGCGACGCGATGTCGTCGCCCGTGAAGGTGAGGTCGCGCAAGGCACCGCCAAACTCCGGAAGGCGATGGATCCGCCACACAGGTCGCCTCCACGCCAGAAAGCTTCGCTGGGTATCAATCGGAGTAGCACGGGGGGACACGCCGTCATCTCGGCCCGCTGAGGATGTCCGAGCATACCGTCGGGTGCGGGGAACAACCCCGAAGGGCGAGTCTCCACAAGAACCCCCGTGAAGTGGTGAAGGGAACCAAGATCCTTCATGGCAAACTCCCCGCCGCAAGGCCGATATGACACGCCGGAGAAGCCGCTGGCCGGAGGCCGTGGAGGACAATATCATCAACATAGAGTAGCGGTAGGCGCCTCCCCGGCTCGTGGGCGATAGACAAACGAGAGAAGTGTCCGACTTGGCCTCTCGAACCCCAAGGTGAGAAGGTAGGTGGCAAACCGGGAGTACCAAGCACGAGGCGCTGCCTGCACCATATAGTGACTTGTTGAGCCGGCAAACCCAGATCGGCCGACCGAATCGACAAACCCCGCCGGGTCGGCTGCGGTATCTACCGTCTCGAGCATAAGGTGCCATGGAGAAATGCATTCTTGACATCTAGTTGATGCACCGCCAAGAGCGAGAGAGAGCCGAGAGGACGGTGCGCATCACTGTAGCTTGACCACCGGACCGAAGGTCTCATCATAATCAACCCCGGGCGCCGGGTAAAGCCTCGAGTGCCAGGCCGAGCCTTGTAGCGTTCTGCATCCGTCGGCCCGACGCCTTATGCGTCGGATCCACTTGCTCGTGACCACATTGCCACGCCGGACGCCGCACAAGGTCCCACGCCCCCGGTTGGCAAGAAGAGCCTCATGCTCCTCTTTTCCATCGCGCGCCGCTGATTAGGATCCGCCAATGCGGCCAGACACCGGAAGGAATCGGAGACCGGCGGGCGCGCCGATGGCGGAGAGGGTCGCGGGACGGAGAACCCCGCCGCATGCCGAGTCACCATCGGGTGAGTGTGACGGGGGGTCCCATTAACGATCTGGGTGGTAGACCGCAGGGGGTAACCTGCGGACCTGCCGTGGTGGCGGCGATGGCGGAGGGAGCGAGCCGTCCCTGAGGCACGGGCCGGCGGGGCGCGCGACGAACGTACACTGCGTCGGCGCCATGTAGGGCTCGGCTTTACCGCAGTGGGAACGACTCGGCGCTCGGGGCGCGCGGGCGCAGCCGGGTCGTCCGGGGCGCGCGCGTGGCGCCCCTGGTTCCTCCCGGGCCGCGTGTGGCGCAGTGGGGCTCTGGGGCCGCACGGGGCGGCCGGGGACACCGGGTCGCGCGTGGCACGAGCGGGGCGCGGGGCCGCGCTGCGTGCCGCAACCCGTGAGCCTGAGTAGAGTACAAGAAAGAGGCGGAGAAGGTAACGGGTGGCTGAACCCACCGGTCGAAGAACGGGGACTCGAGCTCGGCCGGCCGTGGAAGGTGTGGAAGAAGTGGGTAGGGAAAATCCGACTCGTCGAAAAACAACGTCTTAGGGAGATGAGGATACGGTGGGAGGAAAGGTCGTAGCGGTACCTTATGGTCAAGGGAGTAGCCAAAAAGGAACACACAAACGTGTGTCGAAGGGCGCCAACTTGTGAGGAGATGGCGGCGGTGTTCGGTAACGAGCACACCAAGACACGGAGGTGGTCATAGGTCGGCGGGTACCGAAGAGGGCGTGGTGGGGAGTGGGAGCAGGACAAGCGGTGGACGGAAGGCGGTTGAGTAGGTGGGTGGCGGTGTGGAGGCTCGGCCCGGAAGCGCGGGGGCGAGAGGCCCGGAAGAAGAAGAGTGCGCGATGACATCGTTCGTGGTGCGGATCATCCGCCCGACCTTGCCGCTCGGGAAGAGGTATACCTGGACAAGACATGCGCAAATTGAACACCCCCGAGAGAGGAAGAAAGAACGAGAGGCGTTGTTATCAAATTCACGCCCGTTCGCGACTTTGGACGGCCTTGACGGTGAGACCGAATCGAGTGGGACGCCCGTGCAAAGAAGTGGAGGAGGGTGGGAAACGCCTCGAACTTAGCACGCAAGGGAAAAGTCCAAGAGTAATGGGAGAAATCATCAACCAACACCGCATAATATTTGAGGCCGTAAATGCTCTGGTGACAGAGAGGTCCACACATCACAAGGTGTACAAGATCAAAGGCATGCGTAGCACGCGAAGAAGAAGAAGAAAAAGGTAGTCTAACATGACGACCGAAATGACACGCATGACAAAGATGCTCGGCATGAGTACGAGTACAAGAGATGTCCGCACTACGACCGAAGCCGAGCCAAAACGCCGCGCCGGGATGACCGAGCCGGCGGTGCCAGATGGTAGAAGACGGCGCCACGGCAAGAGCAAAGCAAATGAAGACGGAAGGCGAAAGTGTAAAGGGGTCCCGTGCTCTCACATCGGAGGAGTGGTCGCCGGAAGCCAAATCCTTCACAAGAAGACCGAAGTGTCAAATTCGACAGAACAAGAGTTGTCGCCAGTGAACCGACGAATAGAGAGAAGATTGTGGACCATCCGAGGGGCAACAAGAACATTCGAAAGGCTTAAAAGGACCCGGAGCGTAACCCACGTGAGGTGACCGGAAGACAGAACCATTCCCCACCATGATAGAAGAAGGGCAAGAGGGGTGGGGAGGTCGAAGAGTCGAGAGTATACCAGCGTCCCGGAGTGGTGTGGTAGGAAGCCCCGTAGTCGGCAATCCACTCGGTGGGCGGTGTCGCCCCCATGGTGTCAAGGGCGAGCGACTCGCTTTGATTCCACCCCCCGCCCGGGACGGGCTAGGCGGAGGAGGAGCCCGTGTCGGCGGTAGAGGAGCCATGGTGGAGTACATGGCGGCGCCGAGTGGAGGTCGAGTGTTCCCGCCGCCGGCTAGGAACGGCCACATGGAGATGCGCCCGCCCATGGGTTGGTGAAGGAGGGACCGGGGCGCACCGCGGAACCGAAGTGGAGCAAGCGGTGGAGTGGGTCCGCCCGCGACCGGCCCGGCCCGCCTCCGCCCGCATTTCACGTCCAGGGCCGCCACCACCACCCGGCCACCACGGCCGCGACGGCGACCACCGCGGCCACCTCCACCCCGCTTGGCCCGGAGGAGGCGGGCGGCGGCGAGCACGGAAGTAGGGACGCAGCGCCGGGCGGAGCGGGCGGTGCAGGGCATGTGGCACGGCCCCCATCCGGAGCTCCTCAAGCACGAGGTCATCCCGAACCCGCAGGAAGGTGGGGAACGGCGTCCGACGGGTGATCCAGCCCAGCAGCGCGAATCCGACCATTGAGGCCCCGCAGAGGTTGAGCACCACCGGGCGATCCTCCACCGGTACCCAATGTCACGGCGAGCGCCGGCCTTGACCTTCATCCGCCGGCAGTCGTCGCTAGCGAGAGAGGTCCCCGGGCGAAGGTGCGAAGTCGGCCTCGAAAGTGAGGGCACGGGCCTCGGGCGCCTTTGTGGAAGTGGCCCCCGATGGCGAGCCGGTAGTGGCGCCAGTGGGCACCGCGACCCGGACGGTGTCCCGGATATCGAGGGAGATGGTCCCAACGATCCAGACGGTGCGACGGCCCGAGGCGCCGCCACGCCGCATCTCGCGCCCGAGAGGTGTGTCGGCGGGCGTGGTCGCCGATGGCGTAGCGGTGGAGCGCCAGAGCATCCGATCACGCCAACGAGCGTGAGGAGGTGTCGCGTGGAGTCGAGCACGACGGTGACCGGGTTCTTGACGCTCGTGACGGGCGACGGCCGGAGGTGCGGAAGGCGACCATGGGATCGGCTCTGCGGGCGCGGTGGAGAGGGCACCGGAGGTGGATGCGCCGGCCGGGAGGAAGAAGTGGCGCCGTGCTCCACGAAGACGGGGGAGGGGGCGGAGGGACCGGCAGAACCGCCACCGGCCACTGGGCGAAGCGAGAGCATCGGGCGGCCTCGCGGCCACGCTCCTGGCGAGGGCGGCGGCCGCGAACACGCCCTCGCTGGCGAAGCTTGGACCTTTGCCGCCGAAGGGCGCGGGCAAGTTCCGCTTCTCGCCCGAGCCACCATCGACGACGACGGCCTTGCCGCCAAGAGCGCGCCACGAGGGTGCATCCTCCACGGGCATGCCGAATCCCCACCCGGGCCAAGAGCAGCGTACGGAGTGGAAGGCGAGGTGGCGGAGCGGTTCCCGGGGTAGGACGGGGGCGCCCTCGCGCCAGGTGGGCACCGAAGGCCCCCGCGCCCTCGCCACGCCCGGCCGCGCCCAAAGCACCGGAAGGCCCCCGCGCCCTCACCCCACGCCCGCTGCGCTCCCAGACCATCACCAAGACCCCCCGCCCCCGCGACTCCACGCCGGGCGCCCTCGCCCGCCTGCCACGCCAGCGCCGCCCGGCCGCGGGCGGCGGCGGCAGCAAGAGCGACGGCGGGGCGTCACCAGTGCTCAAGCTCCGGCTGCTCGGGGAGAGGGGCGTCGGAGGAGGAGGAGGGAGCGGGCGGAGCGGATCCCCGGCCCCGCGCCGGGGAGCGTCCGCAAGCTGGGCCGGACCACCAACCGCAACATCGGCATAGGAGAGGAAGGGGAAGGAGGAGAGGGAGAGAAAGGGCGGCTGCTCGCGGAGAACGGCGGCGCGTCGGCCGGCCGGCCATGAGGTGGCTACGGCGGGCGGGATGGGAAGGAACGGGAGAGAAACCAAGCTGATACCATGTAAGTGTGGAATATTCTTCTATTCCTCCAAACCCTAGAAGGGTGGGGCAATATAGTTAGTTTTGTGACATGGGCCTCATGGGCCTAGCCTCATGGGCCTTTACACATATACACTAACAATGCATTTAGCCACTTGACCTACAACTACTTGGATCACTCCATTCCCTAAACCAGTATTGAGAGTGCATTTCCCACTATAGCCGTTACATCACCCTCTTCAGCTCAAATTTTATGCTTGCTTTATCAATGCAGAATTACGTAGGTCTTCAGTCCTAGGGCCATGACTCTTTTGGCTTCTATGTTCTCTATGTTTTCCTTACATACCTTCCACTTCCATATGCTTATTGCTTTCGATAGTAACAATATGTTTGATAATCCTATTTTTTTGTTAACTGTTAATTTGCTATTGCAGACAAAAATTTATTGAGCAGGACAGTTTCTTGACATTTTGTTCTCTTAAGTCTAATGCAGTGGTAAGGTCCTGCGCCTATGCCTCTGTTTGTTATTGTATCCATTTGATATTTATTGCTTCTTATGAGAAAAATATTGCCGATGGAGTACAGCTACCCACTAAGCTACTTGCTGTATGTCTGCTAATTGTTTGAGCTTTGTTATTTCAGTGTCCATTTCAACTAGAAGTAAGCATACGCCGCACAAACCACTGGTGCAAGATACATGTTTAAGTCTCCTTATTATAATTCTTACTTGTATAATGATGTCCCACCTTCTTATCTACCACGTATATTAAGGTAACAATACTTATTCCACAATCCACATAGCTTGCCTTATGTTATTAATTGTGCATTTTCTTTATTATTTTTTGCACTCTTTACATGTTACCTTCCACTATAGGAATGATTGTTCTTAACGCTTACATGCTTTATTATCTCTAAATGTGATATTTTATATTCAGTTTGTATTATTGAAAAGGGACTGCAGATCATTGCTTGCTGTCCTTGGAAAGTTTAATTGGAGAAGTGTATGTTGAAACTATGTAGAGTCTAATAATGTTTCTTTCCTTTTCGAATGGTGCAAGAGGGCTACGTGTCATATCATTAAGAGAGAAATGGTGCAACGAGTTGAGTTAACATAATCCAACTTGAGAGGGGCCACCTCTGACACACCCAAAACACAAAACCACATCTAATAAAGGATCTTGCCCTCATCAACAGTCTATGTTGTGATCTGATGCTTCGTGAAGCTGAGTACGATACTATAACATACTGAGAACATCTCCAGAGCTTCTTTATTTTTTTTTTGAAAAAAAAATATACAGCAGGGTGCAGGCCCTGGGGAGGCTGAAGAACTAGGCTAGAGGGACTATACAGGAAAGGAACTCTAGACACTTTACATCATTGAACCTATGAGCTTGAAGCCTCCAACACCTGTTCCTATCTGAACTGCCTAAGCATCCGCTTATGGTAAAATCCCCTGCTCAACTCACATGCACACACGTTCTTGCACTCCCTATCCCGCAGTTCCTTTGGTTTCCTCTGGCCCCACATGTCCGTTTTTTGTGGTTTTGTTTGCTGCTGCCACTTTGCTGCCTCTGGCTGCCATAGGCGCCAAGCTAGCTGATGTGCCTAGCCGCTTGGATGCGCAAGACACGTACCCAGCCAGCTGGGGCGGCATGCGAGTTGGAAAGCTCATTTTATTGACAACTGTTGGACTAAGACCAAAATTGCTCCCTACCAATTTTGGCTAGTTGGAATAATCAATGATTTAGCAAGAATTTTTCAAGGAACTATTGGAGATGCTCTGACACCAGCTAGTAAAATCTTCTTCCCATTTAATACAAGTTTTTTGTTCATACTTTGGAACTGGGCTTTGTATTTGGGATTTGACTCTTATATATCATGCTGAGGTTCGGTGGAATCTGATCTAAACTAAATAGCCTTATCTGATATTGCTAAGGAATAAATTTTTGTTAGGCCTAGTTATAGCATCTTGCTTTATGTTCGTATGTCAAATATTGGCTCGCTGATGTACCAAAATTCACTGAGAAATTCTTTTCTCACAGCATGAGAAATGGAAATGTGCGCTTTAAGTATGGAAACGATATTTTGATGCTACAGAAGGTACACATCCATAAGCCAAAAACTTTGTTATCTATATTTTGTTTGGTTGATAGGGGCTACCTTGCTTTGTTTTCAATTTAGCTGTCACTTATTTGCATCCTGTAGGTAAGATAACCTGCTGCATTCTCCAATGTTTTGCCTAAGCAGGAAGTTGACAATATGTTCTTGCTACTGTAGCAGTTTGGCAATAGGCCATTTAGTCAAGGCTAATGTCAGCCAAGGTACAGGTACCAGTGTACTTCAGTAGTTGGTGAACAATCACCCCTACTTGTATATACACCAAGGAATAGAATAGAGATAGCAGTTCAAAGTATTGCACTAGCAGAGGTGTGCTTGTGCTGTGTTCTTTGCTCACACCCCTTCTTCCACCTGTGTGTGTGCATGCGTGTTTGAGGTGCTACTCACATGTGCAGGCTGGCTCCATCCCAACAACTACTATGATCGCCGCGATGCCTAGTGCAGGCGGGAAGAATTACCAAGACTCTGCTCGGTACTCCACCACGATAGTCCCCATCACCGCCGTGATGGGAGATCGTGCGGCGGATGGTGAGGGACGTTGGCGGTGCATGTTGGCGAGTCCTCACTTACACTAAGGCAAGTAGGCGGTGCTGATGAATGCCAATGAGTCCGGCACCTAAGATGAAGAAGACTGTGTGGCCGTGGAGGCGATCATCAATGCCGTGCCGTCAGAGTATGTGGAGTAGCAAAACGTGGTGGCGTTGTAGACGTGCGAAGCAGAGTACATTGTAGAGGCGTGCCAACGGGTGTGTGGCTGTACCTGCTGCTGGGCGAGCTCGTCGGGGAAGAAGCTCACCCACTGACGTGGACGGTGCACAATCAGCCCGCCATCGCCCTCGCCAAGAACTCCATCCTCCATGATTGGAGCAACCACGTTGACATCAATTATCAATTTCTTCATTGATTGTGTCGATGGTGGACATATCGCCCCTCGAAGTTCGCCGAGATCGGCCGGCAAGTCCCGGGCATCCTCATCAAGCCACTTGGCCGCCGGTTCTTGGAGCTGAAGGACAAGATTGGCATGGTGGAACTCAAGTCCGAGTAGAAGCAGCAGGATTAGGGGAAGATTTGTAAGATAATATGCTGCATTCTCCTGATGTTTTGCTGCAGCAGGAAGCAAGCATTTAGTGAAGGCTGATGTCAACCAAGGTACAGGTACTAGTGAGCCACTGTAGATGTACCAAGGAATAGAATAGAGAGAGCAGTTCAGTTGCTGCACACAAGCAGTGCCGTACTTGTGCTGTGTTCTGTGCCACACACCACCACCCCCCCCCCCGACCTTCTTCCACCTGCAGCTGTGCGCGCGCATGTGTTTTGAGGTGCTAAACACCTGTGATGGCCGGCCCAATCCCAGCACTGTACAGACATTTAGTTCATGCTACTCACCTGTGCAGGCCGCCCAGCTTGTCTATTCGGTTCAGAAGCTCACCGTTGTTTGCAAGCGGTGGAGAAACTGCTCCCCAATTCTGTGATCCAAAAGCGAAGAAGGCAGGCTCCCTACCTGGGTTCTCGCGAACGGTCAGTCGCGGGAGCCAAGCCATGCTCGCCAGGACCAGTAACCACAGAGGCCGAGAAGAGAGTATTGTGGCATCTCGGCTTTCGGGATCAAGAAGTGATGAATCCATCGGCTCAGGATAGTTACACTAAGCTCTTCAAACCCTTCTTCTCTGATTCCCATATTTCCGCCTTGGTTGCTATTTTTGGCCGGTCAGTTGGGGAAGGAGAGCGGGTGTGTTCCGTTGCTGTGTGCTGTAATCTGGTGGGATCTTTGGTCGATTTCTTTGTTTTCTCAATGAATCCTTCATCTATTTAAATTTGGAATGCTCGAGGCTAGTCAGAATTCAGTTAGGGACACCGTCCTCACCTGTAATGCAGATATTGTATGTCTCCAAGAAACAAAGGTTGCTGACTTATCTCAGCGTCTTTTTCTCTCTGTTTTTGGATCATCCTTCTATAATTATACTGCCAATTCCGGCCAGTGGAACCAGAGGTGGTGTCTTCGTTGGAAAGGCCAGAAGCGAGGCTAATGGCGGTAATTGTTTGATGGCTCGGGAAAGGGTGCAGTGACCTCTTGAATATAGTGGCCTTGGGATCCATAACTTGGGACTCCTTGGCTGTGCTTTAAGGATTCATTGGCTGTGGGCTGAGAAAACTGATCCTTCAAGACCGTGGGGCTGGTCTTCCAAGACAAGTCCCCACAAGGTTTAGGTCCTCTTCAATATTGCGATAGATGCCATAGTAGGGAATGGTGAGACAATTCGGTTCTGGACAGATAGAAGGTTGGACGGTCACACCTTGTCCGAGTTGGCCCTAAACCTGTTTAATGATGTCCCAAACGTGCGGGCAAGAGAGGCGAACTGTTACTCGGGCACTCCAGAACTGAAGTTGGGTAAATGACATCGAGGGGGCACTTGGTACCAGTCCTCGCCCCGAGTACCCGCGCACCTCTCGGACATGGTGGATGGAATGGTTATGCAACAATAGGTTCCATCAATTTACATGGAAGCTATCCCAATCTGGTTTGTACACAAGTAAATCAGTTTATGCCGCCTTCTTTGAGGAAACCATCAGGTGTGGTCCTTGGAAAAGAATTTGGAAAAGCTGGGAACCTCCTTGTTCAATTTTTTTTATCTGGTTGGTTTTCCGCAATCAGTGCTGTATGGTTGATCGCCTTGTGAAGAGGGAATTGCCCCATCCCCAGGCTTGCCATTTGTGTGATTAAGCTGTGGAGATTCACCATATCACTTTCGTCAAATATGGGCTTGGACCATATCACTTGCCAATCAGTTCTCTGTTGCCAGAACCTACACATCTCGTTTCTCTAAATGGTGGTGGAAGGCAATATCGTCAGTGCGCAAGGCGGAATGGTCTCAACTCTTTGATAATTCTGGTAGTCTGGGAGGTGTGGAAGTGTTAGAGGAGTCAAGAGTCTATTGGGTCTTAGCCCATTAGGGTTAATTAGTGGCTTGCTTAGGGGCCAAGTCAAACCTCTCTATATGAGAGGAGATGTATCAAGCAAGAGATTAGAAGTAAAACCCTTCTCTCTTGCCTGACCGTGGCGAGCCCCGACCGGCGTTCCTAGCGCTTCAAACCCTAGCCGCCCCTCCACGCCTCCCTCACCATGTGAACACCAGCGGCACTTGTACTCTCTCTTCCTCCTCAATCCCATCCAAGTCCATAACATCTGGTATCAGCTCCGCTAGTCTGGGACTATGGCTAGACTTCCCCGGCTGCCCTGTGGCCCTTTCTTTCTTTTGCGCCCCGCGCACTCACGCCGTGTCTGCCGACCCGTTCTCCGCGGCGCCGCCGCCTTGTTCTCCATGGCGCCGCGGTGTTCACCTCGTGGATGCCCACCTGTGGCACCCCTTCCTCTGAGGCGCCCCAATCCCATCCACATCGGCCGCGCCATTAGCCTCCTCGACAACGCCCCTCACGCTAGAATCTCTAGCAGCGGTGGGACAAGAGATCTCCACTTAAATTTGGCAGATACTGACCTTCCCCGTGAAAGGTCCTAATGGCTAGAGGGGGGTGGGGTGAATAGCCTATTAAAATTTCTTGCAACAACACTAAACAAACGGATTAGACAATAAGATGGCGAAGCTAAATAAGCGATGCTACACTCTAGCTATGCAAGCCACAATTCAATTCTATTGTCTCTAATCCACACAAAGGCTATGTCTCTAATTTACTCCTAGGTGAACAAGATATACTAACTAGAATACCACTAGGAGCTAAACAAGACTAGCAAGAGACACTAAACTACACAAGCTACACAAGTATACTAGCAAAAGTAATGCAAAGGAGCTAGAATACAATACTACCGGTGTAGTGTCGAGGTTGTAGCCAATCACCGTGATCACCAAGAAATCTCTAACGAGCAAGAACAAGTGACACGATGATTTTTCACCGAGGTTCACGTGTTTTGCCGCAAGACGCTAAGTCCCGTTGTGGCGACACACTCACTTGGCGTATGCTAAGCAATAATGGCGGTGCCAAATCCCCTATGGGAGCTCAAGCAAACGAACACAAGAGAGGGTTCAACAAGCCACGAGCAATCCACTAGTGCTCCTTTCGCGAATCTCCCGCGGGGTAAGGAACGACCCCTCACAATCACCACCGGTGTGGCCTCAAACAAGCTCCTCTTGAGCTCAACACTGCCTCTTGCTCCAAGCCGCTAGGGAACCAAGCAAATTCCCAAGAGAAACAAGATCCCGCAGCTTCTCCAAGGATGAAGTGCCTCTAGATGCAAGACTAATCATGCAATGCACTTCTATCACTCTCAATCTCACTCAAGATTCGAAGTTAGAGTGAGGGGATGAGTGGAGAGGAGTCTCACAAGCTCACAAATGAGTTAGGATGTTGAAATGTGCAAGAGAGACCTCAAATGACCGGCCAAGCTAGTATATATAGACCCCAAGTCGAAAAATCTAGCCGTTGGTCCAAACTTCCCTCTTCACGTCGCCTGCGGCCGGACGCGCCGGTGACTGCGGCCCCGACGCGCCCGGGCGGTCCCGATTGCATCTGCGCCCAGACAAGGCCACCGGACGCGCGGGCGTGCGTCCGGCGGGGGCCTCCCGACATGCTCGGACCACGGACGGGCGCACGCCGGACGCGCCCGCCCGCCAGCGTCGAGTACGGTTCAATTCTTCTCAACGACGGATTTTCCTGGTAGCGGACGCGACGAAGTTCGATTTGGCGCGTCGGGCGCATGGCCGGACACGCGTCGATCGCGGGCGTTTTGAATCTTTACTGCTAGCGCTGGCGCGCCAGCGCCCAAATGCTCGGCGTCGTAGCGATACAAAACTTCCTCTTCATTGTTCGTCGTCGTCTCTTTCCATCTTTCGCTTCTTGTCTTGAGTTGCCAACATTTGAATGTGACCCGTGAGCACTTGTGTTAGCAAGTTGCGATCGGTTAGACAAGAACGAGTTAGTGCTCTCAATCCTAAATGCATATGCAAGTCAATTGGACCTAGAAGCACTTCACCAAAGGATTGTCGCGACATCCCCTCTTGATAGTCGGCCATCTATCCTATAATGTGATCACACGCTCTATCGTGTCTTGATCACCAAAAGGAAAACCCTATCAAGATACCTTTGCCTTGATCTCCGGGTTCCTCTCAAGCCGATCACCGAGCTTGACGATCCACCATGTCCATCATCATCGTCCATGTTCATGATCATCATGTTCCTTGTCATCCATCTAATCTTATCTCATAGTCATCACTTAGAGCAAAGGATTAGTCCACAAGTGTGTCATCAATTTCCAAAACCAAACATGAGATTTCACCGGCAAAGATCGTACCAACCCCTACCATCGCCATCTGGCTGCACCGCCACGCCACCGCCCATCGCCAGCCCATGGATGCTCCCTACTCCCCATCATCGATCTGTCTTATGCTATGACATTGGCGATGGGGGCGGAGTCCACGATGGTGGCGCCCAGCGGACCATGACGGTGGTCGCTCTAGCGCCCACCACCGGCGCCGTGGTCCTTCATGGTGGGCTGATCCTCCAACACCCATTCATCGATGGGATCTTCTATAGGGGCACCGTCGTCCAGCGAATCCGGGTGGCGGCGGTGGTGCGGTGCGAGCGCGGCGCGCTGCCTTAGCACGCCGGCGGCGCGCCCGGACTTTGCGATCTGCGGTGATTCATCCACGCACCCCATCGCGGTTCCTCAAAACATTAGCCGCCCGGCGAATGTGGACACCACCGCGACAAATCGGCGGCCGGTGGACATCGCAATAGAGCGGCGAGGGAACATGCTTGGCGCTAGGTGTCGGTGTGTAGTGCGGTTGCGGCTGTTGGCGCGTCCTCACCACGTGGGGCGGCCACTAGCAACCGTGTTGTTCCGTTGCTTGTCTTCGGGCACGAGTGGTGTTGTTTCCACGGTCGGTTTCTTCTTTGTCACCGGCGGGGACACAATGCCTAGTGCCACCACCTTCCACTCACCGACCGCCGCGAGGGCGTCTCCCGTGGTCACGGTCTCAACTAATTCATGGTGGCCGTACCCACGCACCCTCTCGTTCCAATGGTCTCCATGGGATCGGTGGCTACACATCACCCTAGGCATTCGGGTTACCCGAAATTTTCGGGTTGGGTATTCGGGTAATACAAAGTTCGGGTAATAGAAAATGCTACCCGATTTTAACCCCAAAAATCACTACCCGCAGATTCGGGGTACCCATAAAATTGAATTCGGGTATTACCGATTTACCGAAATTCCGCGAAATTTGTGACGGGACGACGCGGCGGGGGATTGACCGCGGGGGAGGTGGACGACCGAAAGTCGAGGCTTCGAGGCGAGGCGGTCTGTCGCCGCGCCGTGGGGCGAGTCCGGTGGCCACGCACTTTCGACCACTAGGGGATTTGGGGTGCTGCGCTTTCGGGGTCCATCCATGGTCGGCGCCCGTGCGTGTGCACGGGGTCCTCTGGTCGGTCGTGTGACTTGTAGAGTTGCCATGCGCTCCTCACTCCTCGGTCCTCGCCCCGAGACATCGCTCAAAGGCTCGGCGAGATATAGGCGAAGATGCAAAGCCGTCTTTGCCGCCCGCTCCGCTAGAATGCTTTCGCGGCTTAGACTTCGGTGGGGGGCTAGGCACGTACATGGGGATCCTTTGTGCTAGGTTGCTAGCATGGGTGTTGGGCTATTTCCTAATGGGCCAAATGAAGTGGACTAAATTGAGAGGGGCTAGCTATCGTCGCGTTTTTGTATATATCGGGTATATTGGGTAACTTCGGGTACCATGAGTTGTTACCGAACTAATTTCGGGTACCTCAAGTTAATATCCAAACTACCCAAAAAATTTCGGGTTCGGGTGGTTCGGGTTCGGGTAATGGGTATCGGGTATTTTGCCCGAGTGAGCTACACACATGCGTCCCGGCCACGCGAGGTTGTTCGCCGTATCTTCATGAGTCAACAATAAAGAGTCACCGTTTATTTCAAATAAGCCGAGATGTAAAAGGCTTGTTCTTAAATGTTAGGTTTATGTCGAGTCATCGTTAGGTTGCGGCTCGAGGGGCGAGCTGCATGTCCGGGTGGTGAGTAGTGTTAGAGGAGTCAAAAGTCTATTGGGCCTTAGCCCATTAGGGTTAATTAGTGGCTTGCTTAGGGGGCCAAATCAAACCTCTCTATATAATGAGAGAACAATCTACAATCAAGCAAGAGATTAGAAGGAAAAACCCTAGCCGCCCGCTCTCTGCCTCCCTCACCACGTGAACAGTACCTGTGGCACTGTAGCATCGCGGTACTGTAGCACAGCATCTCTCTCTTCCTCCTCAATCCCAACCAGCGCCAAGCATCCAGGAGGTTCTTAGGTTTGTCAGCGCTGAGGGGCATTCTTTGGTGCAGTGCTGGAGCAAAAAGCTTCCAGAAACTCTTGGTCAGGGTGTCAGCCTCGGAGGTATAAGGCAGGCTATGTTTTTCTTTGTCGTCGTCGATATTTTTGTGTGGCGCGTCTGTTTTAGTTAAGTGGGTGTGTGTGTTTGTGTTGCTTTTGTACTCGAGTAGGGTCTAACCAGACTTTTTTTTTTTTGGAAGGTCTAACCAGACTCATGTTTTTATTTCTACCTTAATGAACTGACACGCAGCTCTCCTATGTAGTTTGAGAGAAAAAAAATGGATAGGTTCAAATGACCTGAATTGAATTGCTTAGTGTGTAGTAAAATGAGTCAACATTTTGTTAGATGGACAAACAAGATTGTTTGGGGGTAGTGTATTGAACTTCCAATTTATAAGGGCTTCAATGCATTGCTTGGTGAGATAGTTACCATTTTAGGTGTAGCATAGCTCATGGCCTCATTTGGCTACACCTGGATTGCCATCTGTTTGTGCTTTGTTCGATAGGTTTTCACCAAGTTTTTTTGGGTAAATTAAACACTTGCAATTGCCCATTGTTGTACTTCAATTTTGCATCACTTTTGACAGCTGTTGTTTGAGATATATTTTCTTTATTCTTAAACCTTTCCTCTATATTCATTTATTCAGTCCTTACCAATTTTTTAATGTAACTTCTTACCAGTTACTGAAGGTTTTTGCTGCTCCTTCTGTTATGTAAAGTGTGGAAGCTTCAAGGTAAAGTCTGGAGCAAATCTCTTTTTTTGTTATGTTCATATTTCACTATTTTTGGTCTAAGGATCATGTCATGTTTTAGTAGTAAAAGAATTGACACTTTAATGATTAAAACAAAATAACAAATAGCCTTTAAAAATAAAAATGTTCAGCCACATTCATGCCTTTTCTTTTCGTAATGAGGAATTTGAGATATTGTTCTTTGTCCATACCTTCAACTCATATTTAAGTAGAAGGAATACACATTTTTCCTGCCTACTAATATGATGCTTTGGTTATGCCAGGGTCTTGAAAATCACTTAATTTCATCTCATGACCCGATTCAACTTTTACTTCTGGGTTTGTAAACCTCTAGAACTAACCTTCTGCACACACACACTCAATTGTTTAATAACTAGTCTTTTTGCCTGTTCTCACAGGTATCTGAGAAGGAACAGGTTGTTAATGTTAGCTTGAAGCACAATACCTGGAGAGATGAGGTAATTTTAATAATGATAATGAACATCAAATGTATGTTGGTATCTAGTTGATAAATAAATGAAACTGGTGTTAGTAGTAACCCTTGTGTCTACCGCCTATCTAGCTAGTATATTAATAGTAGTTTGTCCTAATTAGCTAGCTGCCATGCAAGTCCCTTTTTTCTTGGTCAGTAAGATATAAAGCCTGTCAGGCAAGTGGACAACTGAGTTTGTACTCTACTAATCTGACAGGTGGGGGTTAGACCGATAGTAGTAGTAATTTTGATTACTCAGTTTGTACTAATTTTGATTACACAGCTGCTAGGAATAGCAGGTCGGGTTCTGAACCAACTTAGGTACATATTCAATATGAATGTCAAGCCAGTTGCTTCAAATTGAATCTGTGTCCAGCCTTAGCTAACTATTCCAGTCTGCTCATCCTCTACTGCTGCACTTCTAACAACTGGTGTATATAGACACACTTTCTACAGTCTGGTTTACATTTTTTTTCATGTTTTACATCCCTCATTCTTCTGCTAGTTCTACTACCGTAGGTCTGCTTTTGTTGTTGTTTTCTTTATGCAAAATCAAGATCAAGGGTGCACCAAAACCCACTTAAGAATTTGCATGCTTCAAGTGAAGACATTGGAGAATCGTGCATACTGAATATTGTTTTTTAGAAACATTTTTGGACAAAAGTGCCTGGGAAAAGCTAATCCATCTTGTTTTTACAGGATTTTCCTGCAGGAATTGATCCTCGACAGAGAACATTTTCCCTACTTGTATGCTTGTTCTCCCTTACCTTTAATGATTTATCAAGTTTCTATTAAAATTTCTATTTATTGCCTAAAATGTTGCAGCAGCTCAAAGTACAAGAACCGCCGCAGATTAATTACAGCAACTGAGGTGGATATTTCGTCAAAAAATACTGAGATGATCGTTCCATCAAAAGTAACTGAGGCAATCAGACATGGACCTTTACTTGGTGTAGGATCAAAATTACCTGAAGATGCCCATGCGAGCTTTGAAGATTGCTACGTGCAAAAAAGAAATTGGTATATTTCTAATCTGTTTTCTCTTAAGCCTGTGAAATGAACTAATCCCTAAGGTTAGTACTCCCTTGGGTTCATTTTATATGCACATGCATGAATATTAAGATTCAAACTTTATAATTGTTGACCAATAATTTGGCCACCAGTTTTTAACTATTGGAATACACACTTGATATGGTTATATTTGCAATTTATTATGGGGAGTGGGCCAGTTCTAACCATGGATGTGCTGCATCGACATCCATAGATGAGTGGAAGGAGTTGTATGGGGACCATTTTTCTCTCACTAATACAATGAAATGCAGCTCTCCTGCGCTTTCAATAAAAAATGGTCAAAAGTGTAACTTTAGGGATTGTGTCATGTCAAACTACGCCTTGTATACTGTACCAGGAGGAAGTAATATTAAATTAGAGCAATGATAAGGGTTAGTGTAAGAAAGTAGGATCTGCGTATAATGCGTGGTTGTATTGCATTGAGCCTCATGGGCTGATTATTAAAGTCTTGTTTGAGTAATGGGAATAGTACCACATTGTCTACCCATGTGGGGTGTTAGTCCTATGTACTCCAGCCCATGAGGCCAATGCAATACAACCAATATTCCACCAATTCTATTCTCCTTCATGGTATCATTAAGCCTAGGTTTAGATCCTAACCGTAGCCGTGTTCTTTACCGCCCCCGGGGGGACGAGTTCAATCTCCGCCGGGGCAGCGCCCCCATTTAGGCGCCCGATCCTATTGATCCGGCTGCCATCGTTGTCTTTGCGCGCGGCCAGTCGAGATCTCCCTCGTCCTCATCGGCCGCCGCGCCACACCTTTGTCGCATGGAGGCCGATAGATCTCACCTCATCCCGTGTCACCGTGGTGGCGGCCGGGCCCGCCACCGCGCGTCGGCATGTCGCGGCTATTGGGCGGATCTACCCATCCTCACCACATCGATCCACGTCGGCGACTTGACCCCCCATGTCCGCGACCCGCCATGCGCCTTGCGGCCGGCTGATCGGATCGCCATTGCCGTCGTGGCGTCTCGATGGGTACACCCGATCCCTCATTTGGTTTTGCCGATCAGCGTCGGGATTGAGTCGCCATTGCCCGTCGACCTCGGCGTGAACGACTTCGGCATCGACACCATCGATGAGTACTCGCATCTTCTCCAAGCGCGAGGGCTGTTGTTGTGTTGCCCCATCGGGCCCACAACACCGTCGCCCATGTGTCCACCTCGCTATTGCATCTACATCGTCATCCCTATCCATCGATGGTTGTGTTGCGTCTTGCGTCATCGGCCGAGCCATACTTGTCGACGCATCCGCTCCGTGCGCACAAGGTTTTCATCGTGTTGATTGGGACTTCGTCATCGGTGCCACTACCCTCGCCGTCGCTAAGCCTAACTTGCTAGCCCTCGCGATCGTCGTCGAGCCTCGCTCGCCCGATGCGTCGCTACCCCGCAACACATGCACATTGTCGGTGTCCCCATGGTTGGGGCCCTCTCCCTTGTACGCCCGTATTGGCAACACCGACACATGCTTTCGTCCCCCGATTCTTTGGATCCGGCAAATCTAGCCCCGCCTCGGCACTAAGATGGCATCGACCCTCATGTTCCCGCCCCGTCTGCCTCGATTGCTTCGTCGCCTTTCTTCTACGTCCACGACGGCCCTACAGGCTACAACGTCGATTTTAGCATCGCCCCCTTCCACGACTACTGCCTCGACGGGTCTTCGTCACCACCATGGCGCCCCCTCGTGTGCCTCGCAGCTCCATCGACAAGGCAACCCGACCACAACTATGTCGACCGTGGCCATCTTTAGCACGACTTCTTTGACCCACGGCTATTACGCCCTCACACTTGGCTACCTCAACATCGGCACAAAGGGCTACTGCCTTGCATGAGGACTCGTCGGCTTCTTCTCCAGCCACAACACGCATCGAATGTAAAGACTACGGGAGATGTTTGCAGCGCTTGCAGTGACTGCGGGCGGATGTTAGAGTAATAGGAATAGTACCACATTGTGTACCCATGTGGGGTGTTAGTACTATGCACTCTATATAATCAGCCCATGAGGCCCAATGCAATAGGACTAACACCACACATGAGTAAACAATGTGGTACTATTCCTATTACTCTAACCGTTAGGGTTAATGCTAATATAACCCCTTTCATGATCCACCTCATTTTTTTTTGTTGTTGCTCATAGCGATTGCCACTTGTTTGTCGTTCTTTGACCGCCAATTCTGCTCTCATTTGCTGCTTCTTCGGGCCGCCTGTCCCAGCTCCCCTGTTCTGGCCACCGTTGCGGTTCCCCTGTTTCAAGTCGCCCATGGTAGCTCCTTGGCTCGGTCCACTCATCATGGTCCATTTTTCTCCTGCGGCCCGTTGCCGCCATTCATTGATCACCAGCTCATGTTCCGTGTCCTGATTCCATTCTGCCGCTGTGCTGTGATTTTTGCGTCAGCTACGGCTGTATGCATGTCCTCCATTGCTGCTAGACGCAATCATGTACGTTGCTCATTGCATTACTATCTTTGATGCCAATTGCGCCTGAGCCCTGTCCATCAATCGCAGCCCGTTGTTGCATGTTAGGCGTACTGCATCCTCTTGTGTGTTTGGTTTGAGGAACCAGCCTATGCTAGATGAGTGGGTGCATCACTGCATCGTTATTTTCATCCCATTAATTTTGGTGGAATCACTATTCCTTGTGCTTGTACCAATTATTATGAGAGATAATGTGTTGGAGAATTGACCCTTTGTATTGCACAAATCCAACAAATATGTAAGTGAGAAGATGAGCCACCCCAATCCTCAAACCAAACACACCCTTGTTAAACCTGCTTGTCGTAGACCCCGTCTGTCTGCTTGTCCACCTGCCAGTTGCAACTTGAGAATTCCCCGTGTCTGTGGTTATCCTTCTGAATTGGAGTAGCAGAAACATGTTGCCCGCTGCTACTCATCCTCCATACTGCTGATTTATGCTGTTCAACTTTTGGCCGCAAAAACTGGGGGGGTTATGCTGTTCAACTTAACCACAGATCATCATCACTTGATCTTTTTCTGTTCTGCTTCACGGGGGAGGCTTTCTTGGTACTTGTGTTCTGTGCTATGTTTTGCTGGCTGCTATGGTCATCTGCATTTGCCATTTCCCTAGCGTGTACCATGTCAGATTTCTTGTCTTACGGTTGGGCATTTCAAACCTGCCATCTCTATCTTAGTTGATTTTTATTTTTTATTTTTATATTCATGTGAACATAGTGAAATCTACCTGTCCATGAATTCTGTATTTTTCTCTTTTCCTCTTTCTAACCTAGTTATGTATTGAACAAATTTAGTTATGAGGAGAAAATATATTTTTTAAACTGCATATGTTTCCTGTATTAGATGTATACACTTAAATACACTATGAGCTTGGCCACACGGTCCAAGTAGTTAATTTGCATAAAATCCAAGTATAAATGTGTTGAACAAATTTATTATGAGAAATATATTTTAACTGCATATGTTTCCTGTATTAGATGTTTACACTTAGATACACTATGAGATTGGCCACAAGGTACAAGTAGTAAATTTGCATAAAATCGAAGTAGTAAACTTGTATCAAAAGTTCAATAGTTATGTGTTCAACATTTTTTTTCCTGATGAAGGGAGAGATCCCTTATAAACATCCATATCCACAATTTTGACATTAAGCTTAATTTACTTGCACTGCTAAGATGTATGGTGCCCTAATATTATTGCATATTTCTCGACTTGGCAACTACTGTGGAAAGGAAAGATGGATGACATGAAAGGTCGCTGTCTGGATATTTCCTTTTTGTACAGTGCCAAATTAATTCCCCAAAAAAATAGTATAAGGACTAAACCAGCAAAAATGTCTATAGCGTCCAACTAATAATATTCAGGTGGAAGCTTGCATAAATAGCATGTTGCATATAAACAACCATCATAAGTGTCTTGCAGACAATATATAAAATGTGTAGATGGTCATCATGGATTTTGATGTTCCCTAATTTTTTCAGGGAATTCTTTGTCAGACACGTCAGTTGATCCTGCCTATTCATTACATGACGGCCATATGTCACCACCAAGAGTAATTCAGTTTGGAATGTCCAGGAGACTGTCTGTTGATCAGTTTGACCCTAAAATGTAAGTTCCTTCTGTTTTTGTTCTTGTACCATGTTACATGATTGATTATATCTCGTTTCACTCTGGATACATTAAATTAACTTCCCACTTTGTTTGTGTTTATATTATTTGGCAGTCGGCAAGTCCTTCGAACACGTCAGTTCTTCCATTCTCACAAAGGACAGGTGTTGAAAATTGTTTACCTCTTCTCATATATATTATCTGGTTCCCATCCTATACATTTCTATATATCTTGACTGTGTAGGAGGAATAGAATTGGGTAGTATTGGATGGTTTGCATTCAGCCTCTTAGGTGTTATACATAGAGTTGAAATGACTAGGGGGAAGAAGCCGAAGGTAGAAGCCAACGATCAAACATGTCCCTGCAGTCTGAACAGTCTGTATAGAGAAGAAAAACCGACCCGAGTCGCTCATGCAAGACGGTAGCCCTTTGTGCTGATGTCCAAGTAGCCGAGTGTGAGGGCGAAGTAGCCATAGTTGAAGGTGTTGTGCTTAAGATTACCATGGACGATGCAGTCATGGTTGGGTTGCCAATGTTGAGGCAGTCACACATGAAGCTAAGGCAGTTGTCATGGAAGGGGTGATGCCGATTTCGGCACTGTTAGGATCGTTGATCAGGGTGGACGAGAAAGGAAGGTTGATGCAGTCAAGCCACCATAGCAGAAGCCGAGGCAGGCATGTGATAGGTTTGCCAGACAAGCAACACGTCGAGGACGAGATCATGCACTGGTGTTGCCAATACTAGATGTACAAGGCAGAGGGCCCAACCATGCATTAGCGTTTGAGGGGCCAGAAGAGAAGGCCTCCACGACAATTGTGGCTACCTCTTCTTGGAGGGTTGTCGAAACGAGGAATTGAAGGGTTGGCTGGCAGTGCGGCTATGGTTGAGGCGTTGAACTTCATATTGGCATTCACGCAGTTCTACACTGTGTGGCAAGCGAATCTGTTGTGTTTGCTTGGTCTAGGCTATGACGTGGCCCACCCACCATACCATGTGGGTATGTATTTATCTATCACTCAAAGAAGATGAGCTTAGTACTCAATGATCGCACAATTGTTTCATTAGATCCAATACGTGCGAGGTGGGTTGACGATGGAAGTTGGTGGGGACATCCCGATCTAAAGTGATGGTGACGAACCGACAATGAAGATGTGCTGATAGGATGACTAAATCTTGCGAGGGATCAGTCCATCGCCGGATCGGGGAACACAGAGTTGCCCAAACATGCTCAAAACACAATGTCATGCAAAGAGCGATCCTGATCGTGAACGCCGCCAAAGATTGTTACTGAACTCCGCCCCGAGGTTCCCCCAATTGCGACACATGCAAGCATACACCGGAGAACAATTGTCAGTTCTGGAGGCCATCACGACAATGGCAATAGGCATGGAGGAACTAACAACAACCATAGTCCGAAGCAATAGTCTGGTCGGCTCTAACCCCACCTAGCTTTCGAGCACCCCACAACTTCTAGAAGTACGATGGGAACACTGGCCCTAAGAACTGCCTGGAAGATTGTCAGCTAGCCATGTTGTGGTTGCCACATACTCCCTCTTCTCTGTTCAGTGCATCCTGATGTACCTCGTCGACTCTAGGCTTGCATGTGGCTCCATCATCTCCCACACAACACCATCAAAGGATGAGATGACCTCGAAGGGTCGAACAACTCTTAATCGACAAATCCGGCACTACGTGGAACCTCTCCAACTGACGGCGTGAACACTGGGAGCAACTTCGTGGCTACATCTAGCGCTTCACTTGCAAGCGCAATGAGCTCCCAAAACTCATGCAGAACAACATCATCGCCTTCATGTGGGGGTTGGATGCCAAGAGCTGGTCAATAGGATCGACATAATGGAAGTCTTGATGATGCATGAACTCCTTGGAACTGCCATCAGCTACACCAACCGTGACAAAGTAGTCAACGCATAATGAGCGATAAGGTGGCATAGTGCATACTACTTGGTACCATATTTTCACAAATGATCAATCAATTTGATGGAAAGGCCTGATATAACATTGGAGGAAGCATTTGATGATGTTTGCGAAGCTTGCTAATTGCAGGTTTTGTTTCCATGTCAAAACGTTTTGGGCCAATTTTTAGATTGTGTTATATATATGCAGTTATGCTTTTCATTCTGGTAATTAATTCGTTCTTCTTGAGCATTGGTTCCTTGCATCATGTTAACCTAGCTCCAACTGTCCAACATGATTCATTCGTATATTTGCAATCTATCTTAACCATCTCTTTATGCATATCAGCAAATGACATTTGAAGAAGTTCTCTCGAATCATGATAGTGAAGACGAAATTGATGATGATGTTGCTGACTTAGAAGATAGAATGGTAAGATGTGATACTCTTTCTGCTCTGTTCTTGCACAAGCATGAATATGAGCAATATGCTACCTTAGTTTGAGCCCAATTCATCATGTATTACTGCAAAATAGTTTAGTTCTTATTTTTGACTTTCTGGCTGAATGCAGATGCTTGATAGTTTCGATGATATTGCAAAAGATGAGAAGCGTATCATGCATATGTGGAATTCATTTGTTTCAAGACAGAGGTCAGTCCATCCCTAATATTTCCTCTTAATTTCTGCAATCACGGTAAAATAGAAGTGAATTCACTTGCTGCTGTTCCATCTCCAATATTTCCTCTTAATTTCTGCTATCACGGTAAATAGAAGTGATTTCACTTCCTGCTATTGATTGACTAACTCAAATTGTCTTCAGTCCTATGGCATTTTTTTTAAAGCATTGCCTTCTTTTGGTGAGGTCGCGGAGGTGACTTGAGTTAGACAGAATAAATGTGACAATAGAATTAGTATGTATATATGCAACAGGTTTGTAACCATGTAGACAGCTGTCCATGTTCAGGTTTGGATTAGGTCCACTATGTTTGCTAGGGTTAAGAATATCTGACGTCATGTTACTAGAAATCAATTCATGCATTTACAGTATTCATCTACATGATTTGATAAAACACAATCTTCAATTGAATGCCTTAATAATACTATGAATGCAATATTATGCGCTACTTGAATGGCATTGCAAACTTCCTTTTCTAGGAATGTACCAACACTTGTTGGTCTGTAGCAAACTTTCTTTTTTTTCCTCTCAAATATGCAAGAGCGGTGTATCATTTTTGTGGAAAGTCAATTGTTAGCCCTACCTTTTAGTTAATGTCTGGATTTACCTTGAACTCCAAAACCTGACACGTGCTGCCCTTCAACTATTAAAACCGGACAAGTTTGGCCCTTGGGTGGTTTCAAAGGTGGTAATGAAACCACTTTTTTTGAAACCAGCCAAGGGCTAAAGTTATTTGATTTTAATAGTTGTAGGGCTACGCATGTTTGGTTTTGGACATTGAGGGTTAAATCCATACTAAAATAAAAGTTTGAGGGCTAAAAATTGACTTTCCACAAAAAATGATACACCACTCTCTTGCATATTTGAGATGAAAAAGGAAGTTTGCAACACACCAACAAGTGTGGAATTGAATTACTTTGGGTCAACCCAAAAACTTGTTCACATGAATTGGAATGATATTTCATTTAATTGGAGTCAGTGAAATGAACTAGATGTCATGACATTTGACAGTAATTAGTTAGCTGACGAAAGAAAACACCACTGGATACCCACTTGTATCCTTACAACAATCAAAATGGAAAAAAAAAAATGCTTCAATCCTAATCAGAGTAGTAAAAACTAATTTTCACTACATATTTGCAGTCACTCCTATCAATATATTTTTTTTTCTGGAACTACAATTTAGTTTGTCAGATGCTGCAACATCTTTGTTTCCTCAGGTCCTTGACCTATATGTCTGTATCTCTTTATTGAAAACGGAAGGGTAAATTGCAGGGTGATAGCTGACAATCATATACCATATGCCTGTAAAGCATTCTGCCAGCTTCATGGACAATTACTTGCACGAAGCCCATCGCTATTAGGGTGAGTTTTTATGCATGGCTGCAGACTTCAGCAACCATGCATTTTCATATGTATGTTTGGAGGTACTGTTTTTTTTTTATTGGAGATTTCTGGCTCAGGTGCTGGAGGCTTTTTATGATCAAACTCTGGAACCACAATCTGCTTAATGGGAAGACCATGAACACCTGCAGCTTGATTATTGACGGTTTCAAGAACAAAGGCTCAGACCTCAAGTGAAAACCGGCGCGATGAAGAAACATTTCAAGCATGAACAATAATAAATGATAAACAAGCTAAACTCTTTTCAATGTACATCACATTTCTTATTTTCTACAGTATCATTGTACTTGCATGTATCTGTCATAAAAGTTCAATACTGTTATTTACATGGACTAAATGTACATGAACCTGCACTGGCTTTTAAACAGCACTTCTTGTTTCATGGTTAGCAGGTTTTTTTTTTTTTTCCCTTTGCGCCTCATTATCTAAAAAATTAGATCTAAGTTTGTAGAGGTAAACTTCAAGGAATGTGTGCCGAAGCAGCAAGATTGACGCCGTGATTTGGCAGAGATACTTTGCTCCACATGCGAAAAAAATTCTCTAATCTCTGCTGCGATCCACTGCCTGTGTTGCTGACACGTTCTGATTAAGCTCTTTTAAAATTCTATAAGCCGTGACACTCCAATGATGAGGAGGAACATGAGCGAGTGTAGCGTTGGTTGGAATGCCGGCTGCTATGGCAGTGACAGCTAGCATAGCCAAGTCAAAGAGCATCAGTGGCCTAAGTGCAATTCTGTGCACAGGTCAATTGAATGGTAACCTTTTATCGTCAATTATGTGCCGTCCTAGCTATGCTGATGCTTCTCTGCCCCACCACACTACTTTTAAATAACTTGACGGTGTGGAGTCAAATCAAAGATCGAGGATCAAGAATGTGAACAACTCAATTGTAATGAAATTTTTACCCAATTTGCAACCCAGAGATTTCGCCCTCTAACAATCAGTTTCAATAGATTCTGGATTGCACTTTTGGTTAATTTTTTTGCACAAGACAATGGGTTAAAGCATAGGCAGAGGCTGGTTGCAGGCAAAGAAAAACTGGACATGAAGTCAACTGGGTGCAGCTGAGCACTTAGCCGGTTAGCCCAAATAAGCTGGAGCCCGGCTGTGCTTCAAACAGTGACGTTCTTCTCCCTCTTCTGCCATCGACCAAATGTAATTTGAGTCAATTCATCTTATTTTCTTTATGCTGTAAAGCACAATGGACCTCCGGTCGACGCCATTGGCGGTGCCCTGTCTACTAGTCAAGCATTCAATCACTTGGTATGTTTTTTTGTCAAACACGACTTTGTATTGTATTTCTCTGTTGAAGACGGATTGTAATCTCCACAAAGAAAGTAGTCGGTTGTATGTTACCCTTTGAGCAAGCAAGTTGAATTGTTGTGACGTACACCGTGCGCTAGCTGTTACATGGTCGTGATGACGACGCTGGGAGTGTAGTGTAGGACAAGCAAAGACAGGACGTACGAGAAGAATTCTCAACTTGGGAACACACTACTTAAGGTTCAACTTAGCATAGGAGCTTAAAAAGCCTTGTAGACTGCGATTTGTAACAATGTTCCACATGCAAGAGAAGTCCCCCAATCTTATAGTGGTATATATTTTTTTAAACGAGCTTTATTAAACTCGGCTTTTACGAAAGCCAGAACGGTTAACCTTATAGTGGTATATTCCATCCACTGGCTCGGTGACACGTTACATCACATGTTCTTATTAGTAATCTCAAAATCCAAATCCAAGAGTCGACGAACATGAGGGTTGTGGTTGTTGTTGTTGTTGCAATGGAGCCAACATGCCAGCAGACGATCAACAAGTGCTTAATTAGTGCACAACATATTGCCCAAGTCAAACTGTGTCAGTGGGCTGAACTGTACTACTATCATCTCTTCATCTGCACATGTTAGTGGACAGATAGATCCTGTAGTAAGTGAGTTGATGGGGGGTCAATGCATAGAATCAGTACATTAATTTATCTTTACCAAGCAATCAAGTATTGTATATGCGTACTGTCAATTCCTCTGCTGTACAACTTATTTGGGAGCTAGTATGGCTGAACGATGGTTGCAGTTTCTTTTGGCCCGTTGCTGTGCACAGATATTTTTACTTGCAGCTAAACGTCCAAAACCATGTGTAAAAGCAAGAAAGAGTGCCACTAGCGCACGTCCAAAACCATGTGTAAAGATGGAGAAAAACTCAGGGGAAAATCTTCAAAACTGTCAAGGAACTCCCGTCTTTTCTACGTAATTTCCTTTTCTTTGGCTTTGTTATTTATGTAAGACTCTGAATGCACTTTCTTGTTTCCCACAGCCAAGATTGGTGTCAAATGTCGAGGTGTACATGGAAGCTGGTTGCACGCAAAGTCTCAGAATGACTGCATCTTTTCCATTTTGTGCTCCCAAGTATCGGGCCACTTAGACAACCAAGCTCAAGCCAGGCTGCCATTCTTATTTATTTATTGATCAGCGAGGAGACACAGCACTGAGTCAAAATTGTTCTTCAGACCTCTTGTGACAGTGCCCAATTGAATGCTTGTCACATTAAGTTCTGATAATTTGTAATGTAAATCTTCCAAGAATTGTAGCCACATACAGTACAGGATTCAGCTATTAGGTAGTTTCCCTTTGAGCATGCAAGTGGCCTGACTGTGATATAAACATTGCTGCTGATGACGGAAATGGGAGTGCAGGACAAGTCTGAACCTGAAACAATTTGCCTCCTTAATTAGAATCAGGAATAGAGTTGATGAATCCAAAATGCAGAGTTAAAAAGGGAGCGTCCGGCCCAAGTTGCGCAATCAGGACGCCAGTTGCCGTGGAATTTTCTCTTGCCCCTGAAAATCGCTCATCTACAGCATAAAAGTTACGTAGAAGCAAGCAGCAGCTTCTTCAACAAAATACATACATGTATGTACGGCACCAAATTGGCCATGACAAGAAAATGTGGGAGCCATGTCGTCTTACCGCCATCCCATTGGCTCTGTCACAACATAATCTTATTTTTATAAATCATTCAGAATCTCTCATGATTTTAGTTGCATTTTTTAAAACCAGATCATCCAAAATCCCATTTCTAGAGAGAGAGAGAGAGAGAGAGAGAGAGAGAGAGAGATTAGCTAGGGGAGTGAAGCAGTTGTTGCTTACACTTACACCATCTCCACTACCAGACTACTAGTACACACAAGACAGCACACACTAAAGTATTGTTGCAGCTTCGAAGACAGGCAACAGCCAGAGCTGCTGCTGCTGATGCCTCTTCCTTTAGAAAAATAGGAGTGGGACGCAAGCAAGCCAACCAACCTCTGACCTGAACAAAACTATATTTATTCGAGCGCCAACGGTTTTACACGGTATCAAATGATTAAAGATCACTCATTGACATGCATGTAATGTTTGGATCATGGCATGTATGATCAAAGGGGGTGGCCATGGATGGAGTGAGCTAGTGTGTACAGTTGAGGAAGCGGTTGTACTGAACGCTTGACCTACGGTAAAAGGAAGAGCTAATTAGGTGCCAGATATCTTGCATCGCACTAGAGATTTGTGCATGATGCAAATTAGGAAGATATCAGAAATTAACAAAGTAGTTGTTGGTACGAAAGAAGGCGTGATCGAGAGACAATGAAGTCTCCTAATATATTGAAAGAGAAGTGTAGAGAAATCTATTTTCAGGGTTGAAATCACTTTGTTTTCTCTCCAAGCTAAGCCTCCAGCCCTCCACCCTTACCTTTTGCCTCTTCAAACAGTGCACTGATAAGCTAATTTCACTGTAGCCGAACAGTATATTGATATGCTAATCTATGGTAGTTGTTCAAGGATGGAATTATGGACTCAACCACTCCCTGCTAACTCATGGTTGAGTGAATTGCATAGGTATTACATACTTTTCCCCACAAAGAAGCTTTGCATTTTTCTAAGGGCAATGCTTAGGTACTCCGTTTACCTCCTAGGAGGTAATATCTCAAATAGATCTGGACCGTTGAATTTTTATAATTTATTGAATTATTATATGAATTAATAAATGTAGTAAAACAAAAAAATAAACCCATCATCCCTCTATTCACGGGATTTCATCCCGCATGCATAGGAGGATGGCTCCTCTCCGGCGCCCTGCTGGCCTCTCGCAATTCACGGGATTTTATCCCGCATGCACAGGAGAGGGAATCCACGGGAGATTAGAGCTGAAATTTGAATCCACACATATTAATTGTATCCATACTAGTCTTACAAAATTTAAATTCAAATTTCTTATGATCATATCTTTTTAAGATTCAAATTTTAAATTTTAAAAATTCAAACATAGTTTTTGTGTGGCAAGGTAATTTCAAATAAAAAATTTGTCAATTACAAAGTTTCATATCTTCTCAGCATGTACAATGTTTATCTTAGTCATTTGTTCATCTCGCATAGTGTTAACACGCACACCAGTTAAAAAAAAATGTGCACGACACACACGCTCCTGACACACCTTTCCAAAAAAAAAAAAAAAAAAACGTGCATGACACACACATGCCTAACCTCCACACTACCACGTAAGACATGCAAATGAACTCACGTATAAATTTAT
Organism: Hyparrhenia diplandra; assembly: GCA_015847255.1. Lineage (NCBI taxonomy): Eukaryota > Viridiplantae > Streptophyta > Magnoliopsida > Poales > Poaceae > Hyparrhenia > Hyparrhenia diplandra. Next base: position 112,702 of record JADLZK010009001.1, on the reverse strand, counting down.
AAGGTAATGAATATCAACAATAAATAAAAAATAAAAAAGAAACTTTCCATATCATTTAGAGATTACGCATGCTGCATGCATCAACAGAAACTATAAAAAATATTTTATATTTAGATCTTTCCTTATTTACCCTATTTCATAAAATTAAAATTAAATAAATACTAAAACTTTCTAGGAGGTAATAGATGATCATGACCGTTGGATCGCAATAAATAGGCGGTACACAATCATTTCGAGTACCATAGCAATTGTCTTTTTCTAAAGAAAAACATCCACCTTTGCGCGTGATAATCTACCTTTGCGCGTGGTAATGAATGAATTTGTAGTTGCAAGGAACCAACCTGAATTCTATACTCTCATAGATAGCCTGATGCACAGATGGAGCCCTGCCTAAATTCACGAATTTTTTTGAAAGGACTAAATTTACAAAATTAATACCAGGCATAGATATGATCGAAGTAATATGATATGTCTGCCTCAGCTCTGCATTGTTTGCTTGTTTGCAAAACGGTATCTCCTTGTGGACTCATCAATAAAATAAAGTAGGGAAAAGGATTGGATTGGATTGCAGAAATATCCAAACACATAGCTATTCATCGGGATTTTCATCTGTCAGTGACACATTGGACCTGAGCTATTGGCCGAGACCACAGCATGTCCACATTGCCAGAATTAAGAGAGGAAAACCCATTGCCCATTGGTGACCGGCAAATTTAAACTGCTGTAAATTGGAGCGTATATAGCGATTGATCGTCAACAAAGGTGGCGACGCCGGTCAATACACGCCTCGATGTATTCTCCATACAGATACAGCATGGTCAATCTGTGCTAGGAATAATTCAAGTTTGGGTGTAACGACAACCTACATTGTGTGTGTGAGCTGAGCAATTTACAGGGGAATTAAGCATAAATGGTGGATGGAAATATATATAAAAAGTGTGTACGTATATATATATAAAGGAGCACATGAGACAGTAATGTGCAGGTACACCTGATTAAACACACTCACTTTCGACACGGTCCAAAGTCCTGACACTTTTAGTTAGACACTCACTCACTAATTAGGTGGCAGAGAGCCAGTCTTGTGTGTCCATGCACACATAAAAGGACACTAAAAGATACTAGCACCAGAGCGCGCTGTCTCTCACACACACCTCGATCTGGTACCATAAATCTCATCACTCAAGCCATCATGCCTTATTACACTATAATATTATATTAGTAATTAAGGTCCTAGTGTTAAAACTTGGTAATTTTGCAGTACCAACTTAAAAACTCTCTTGATCGGTAAAAAAAAATTGCGTTCCAAATGAATAGCATACAAAAAACTTTAATAAATTGAACTAAATTTATTAAAATATTAATACCACTAAATAAATCTATTATAGAAATGATTAATCTAATAATATCAATTACGCATTATAAATATAAATATTCTTAAAGTTGAAAACACTGGTCTTTTTGTGAAAAAAGAAATGACACTCTTTAGAGTACAGCTGGTGTACCTAAGAAAAACTCTGTTGGACAGTAAGTACAATGGTAGCAGGCTCTCTTCAACCAATGGCAATTGAAATGCAGTAATCCCTTCCCCATGATTTGATGATTAGTTTATGGGCACATTGCCAGCCATGGGCATATGTCAACCTCTCCTAACTTTCTCCACCTCCCTCCCTTGCCTTGTATTGTTGACATAGCATCCATCTCCCTCCCTCTCTCCCTCTGTGGTGGAGGTGGAGAAGGTGGAGGTGGTGCTGCTGTGGTGTCTCCCTGTCCGTCTGTCATTAGCATCACATCATATCCTTCACAGGAGGCATTCTCAGTCGCAGCTGCAGCGCCATCCCTTCCCTTCTCCTCAAGCATCACCAGCTTCCCTCTCCACGGACGTTGCCTCCCTTTCTTGATCCTCTCCGCCAATCCCTCCTCCGATCGAGGTCGATGGGCGGCGGCGGCGGCGGCGTTGTCCAAGAAGAGGAGGCCGGCACGCCACCGGCGATGGTGGTGCCACCGGTGCTCGTGAAGGGAAAGCGCAGCAAGAGGCAGCGCGTGCACGCGCCGCCGGTCGTGGTGACCGCGCCGCCGGCGCCCGAGTGGTCGTCGTCCGCGGCGTCGGCTGCCACGGCGCCAGCCGACGGAGAGGACTACTCGGTCGTCTCGGGGTCAGCAGGGACGTCCGCCGCCACCGCCGCGGACGAGGCCGCGTCCACTGGGTGCTGCGCTGGTGGGCTCACCGAGGAGGACGAGGACATGGCGCTCTGCCTCATGCTCCTCGCGCATGGCGAGCCCGCAGCGGCGGTGAAGAAGGTGGCCAAGGTCGATGGTGATGGCGCGACGACGACAGCGGTTGTGGCGGGCAAGGAGACCAGTAGCAGGTTCAGGAGCCGCCGTCCCGCTTCTGCTGCTGCCGGTGATGGCGCTGCCTCCGGCGAGTACGTGTACGAGTGCAAGACGTGCAACAAGTGCTTCTCGTCGTTCCAGGCGCTCGGTGGCCACCGCACCAGTCACAAGAAGCCACGCCTGTTGCTTCCTCCGGTGCCGCCGCCGGCGCCGGTGGCATCGCAGCCGACCCAAGAAAGGACCACCTGCTGGCGCCACCAGCCCCTGCTCCTGCAGCCGCGGAGCCAGCTGACGCGTCGCCGCCTCCGCCGACTCCGGCGGCCCCAGCGGAAGAGACGGCCGATGCAACAGTGCTCGCGATCCCGGTTGCCGCGACGACGACGCCAAAGCAAGAAGGACAGGACGCGGTGGCCGCCGCTCCCATCGCCGTCGTCGCCACGAGCAGTAGCAGCGGCGTTGCCAAGCATCATCATCACCCGCGGGTCCACGAGTGCTCCATCTGCGGCGCCGAGTTCGGGTCCGGGCAAGCTCTGGGCGGCCACATGCGGCGGCACCGCCCGCTGGTGCCGGCGGCCGTGCGTGACCGGGACCGGGACGACGCGCACGGGTCCAGTAGGAAGGAGAAGAGCCTCCTGGAACTGGACCTCAACATGCCCGCGCCGTGCGACGAGGCTGCCGGCGAGGCGTCGGCGGCGCTGACGTCCCCACGCTTCGCTTTCGCCGCCGTCGCAGAGCCGCTGCTCTTCCCGCCGGCCACGCCGTCTGCTCTGGTTGACTGCCATTACTAGTAAACACAAGACTACACACCAATTAGCTCCCTCCCTCCCTCCTCTGCTTCTTCTTCTCATACATAATTACTGTCAAATATTCATTCCTTGCTGTCAAATATTCTTCTTCTTTTCTTTTTCTATTTTTATTACATTATTTGTTCATCATGTTCATTAAAAAAGATTGGGAATTTGGAATGGGAGATGCATGTGAATTACAGGTACAGAAACAGAGATATGTTTGAGATTTGACCCTGTGTGTGATTAAAAATTCTATTAATTCATTCATTAATTTAGATTTTTTTTTTTTCCTTTCCTTGATGAGTACATATATCATCCCAATTTCTTCTCTACTTATTACTACTAGCTTGTGATTGCTAGTAGTAATTGTGTATTATATTCCCTCCTCCTTGGATGATCAGATCAACTGTAATTTGTATTTTCTCAAGTGTTGATCAAGTCAAGATATGATCAACATTGCCAATTGCCATTCCAGTGTGTCTCTGTGTATGTGTGATGAGTGTGAACAGATGATGAGTGCAATGGAGTGTAGAAAGTGGCAAGCAAGAGAGAGAGAGAGAGACAGAGAAGCAGAGAGAGAGAGAGCTGGAAAAAGGTTGGTACAAGCTAGGCATTGTGCTCACGTAAAGGGAGTGATCTCTCCCTCTCTCTCTAGGTGTTTATGTGTGCTGTTGTGTGGCCCCTCTTGGGTGGCATGTGTGTGTTGCTTCTCTCTCATCAACTCCCTCATCACTCCTCTTCCTCTCTGTCCGCATCATCGCCGTCGTAATCAACATCTAATCTTTTTTTAGAGGGGTGGGGGAGTTGGCTTGGGTTTGGTTTGGTCATTGCTCTACCACCACGAAAAGGCTTTCCATCCCCTCTTGCTTGCATTGCTTCCACTGGCCTTGGTTGGTTCCTTGGCAATGCAAGTTGAGGTTGGAAGCACACACCACCCAACCCAAAGACACTTGAATGCACGCCCACATTGGATGGATGGGTGATATACTACTAGCCATGCATTAGGATTCTCTTCTCTCACACTAGCTAGCTAACTCGCATGATTGACGACCTTGTTATTAGATGAGTTGTTAATTAGCAGTTAGCTATTAGCACTCATCGGTGTGTTCGCTCTCGATCCAAAAAGTCTTGTCCTCAACACACAACACAACACAACAATTTCGCTGTATTACAAACAAAAAAAACCGTTGTATTTGTTATGTTGTCGTACTATTTATGATCCCTATGTCGCAAACATGACTAAGTGTGTTGTTGTATAGTGTGATCTATCGGTATCAGCGGGTGGATGGATTGTAAGTACACTGGTGCTTACTAGAATGTGTAGGAGTGAAGAAATATGGTTAGATTGATGATGAGTGTGATTAGCTAGATGATGATGAGTGATTAACAAGTGTAGAGTAGATCAGGGGCCGAGGTAGAGGTGGTGTGGGTGCAGAGGATCCGGCATGGTGTGGTGTGGCAGCTCGTGCGGTGGGGCAGGGGACAACGGGGCAACATGCTAACTAACCGGGCCAGCCTGCTCCTGCTGCCGGTGGCGTAGAACATGACGCTGAGACTGAAGAGTGAGTGAGTGAGAGGCCTCCCTCAACCTCAACTCATGCCTTAATTCCAACCATCTCTCCTTTCCCACGTTTTCTTTTTCGTATATATGGCACATTATTGGCCCTCCAGTACTCTTTCATCTTGTTGTATTGGATGCATCAATACTAATATCTAATTCCATCCATTTTTTTCCATTAATGTGCTTTCACAATAGTTATTCATATATTCTTTCTATGTAAATATAGGTACTTTCTGTGTTTCTAAATTATAAGTCACTTTAACTTTTCTGATACGTCGATCGACATACAAAGCAAAATTAATGTACAACACCTCAGACGGAATTGTTCAAACTTTATTATATGTTGTTATGGGTAACTACGATCTTAATAATTAAGCAAAAGGCTGGAGTAGCATTATGTTGATACTGTAATCTAATTAGAAGAAACTAAACATGCTGTCTACAGTATACTGAAACAGTAGCTTAGCTAGCAACGCGGGTTTGGTCAACGTCACTTCACCTTCCCAACCACATGTACAGGTGCCGAATCGTGCCATCTGTCACCGTACCAAATGCCAATGCAACAAGCCTCCAACTCCAATCCAACCACACAGGAAACCAATATAAAACATGCGAAGGACAATGTGATGAGCACACAACAAACACATACAGCACTACACTGAACACAGCACGTCGTCGGTGTGTGATCTTGCTTGATGATTCTCGATTTTCGTCACAAGTAGGCCTTCATTTTCTGTCACCAACAAAATTAATTAAATGAAAATCTCCATGTGATGCTTCAATGCTTAGATAGTTAGAGATCATCATGTAGGGTTGACAAATTTAAACACCGTTGCAACTTCGGTTTCGCAGACAAAGACAACCGATTTTATTCCATCTGCGCCCAATTAGCTACCATTACATGTACCTAGCTGGTTAGCGAATTAAGGCCATGTTTTCATTCACCCCCCGCATATGCACGTATGTACGTACTCCCACACCAAGTTGGTAGTTAAAGAAGTCACTGTGGACAACGAAACGATCTCCAAAATATAACTTTGATTTTTATTTTAATAAAAATACTTTTTTATATGGTGTCACAAATCTATTCATATTATGGTTGCAAACTCCACAGTTTAAAAAAGTTATTCATGATTTATATTCCTAACGTTTGACCCATTCCTTGGCCAAAATAACCTTTTTGAGCAACATGGAAGAAGTATGTATGTGTATGCGCTCATTTGGAACCACTGTGTGTGTTTTTGGAAAAAAAAAAAAAAAAAAAACTTTTTTGTTGTTGTAAACATGCTCATGTTACTAGCAAAAATTAAGAGATTTCAGCAGAATTCTTCTGAACTTGGAATGTTCGAGTCATGTGCTTAACAAACTCTTGAGCAAAATGAAATCTGAGACAAGGGCCTATTTATTAGTTATTTAAGCGCACACCCCTGTAGGGATCGATTGTGATTAAATGTGAGGTAAGTGACAGTGAATGGCACATGGAACCTAACAAGGCTAGTTTTTTTAGGAACTTGATCACTCCCCTAGTCTAAGAATTATTACACACATGTAAGCTGCGTCTGTGCTAGATGCTGCATATACACCGTACCTTCACGGCTTCACCTACCGTACTAGCTAGCAAGTGGCAACATATACTCTGTATACAGTTCATCATCACCTCATGATTAACAACAAGTCTTCAGTCTTCTCTATAAAATTAATTTCTCAGATCCCATCCCCTGTTGTTCCTTCTCCACAAGACAAAGGATCCATGGAAGCATGATTCTCACTCATCCTTGGAAACTGTCAAGTATTTCCTGCAAAGCTGGCCATAATTTTTTGTTACTTTAAATTTTGCTAATAGTTTTTTTTTAAATTTCAAATAGTTGTTTTTATAACTGTTTCACTAATAGTTGTTTTTTAAAATTTCAAATCCATACAATGAATTTTCAGTATAAGCAGATGAAACATGCACTGTTGCCACCTCAGGGCAAAAATGAGATCTCTTTTCCTATTTTATATCTAAAAATGTTATATATTAGGCACCGGTTGACCTAAGACGTTCCTGTAGAATTAATAGAATAGAATCCCACTCTGTGCGTGCCTTATCTCTCAAGCTCTTATTCTTTGGTCTCAGGGATTAATACTACTCACACAAATAAAATCCGTCGTCGCGGGGCGAGTCCGATCGGCTCCGGCGGCGTGTGGCGGGCCGTGGCGGTGTCGGTGCTCCCTCCCGTCGTCGCGGCGAAGTCCGATCGGCTCCGCGGCGTGTGGCGGTGGCGGCGCTGCCGGTCGCGGCGCCTCCCCCATCGTCGCGGGCGAGACTTCGTGGCTCCGCGGCGTGTGGCGGCGGCCGACAAGTGGCGGCGACTAGCACGGCGTCCTCATCCGGGCGGCAACTTCGATGTGGCCTCCCTCCACGGGTTACGGGTGAAAGCTTAGCTTGGATTTCTCTAGGCCGGTGGCGGTAATTTCCTTTTTGAAGGCGCCATTGAAGAACCTCCTGTGCCGCTCCTGCTTCGACCACTCCGCTCAACCCCTTAGCACAAAGACTCGGGCGAAAGCCTTGCCAAGCTTTGGTGTTTGCTTGGCCGGCGATGGTGGCGCCTGCCGTCATCCACCTCCCCGGAGGCATCGTTGTAGAGTCCGTGTGTTACGGTGTTGTATTTTTTCTTTACTGTCTTTCTTGTGTTTCGTGTGTGTGCTTTGTATGGTTTTAGTCGGTTTTTGAGGATTAACCGGACGACAGGATTTCCTCCGTTCCCGAAAAAAGAGACTTTTTTTAAACAAGTAGGTGGGGAAGCTCCCAATTAGCTTTCAAAAAAAAATCGATATATTTGTTGACCAATATACTTTACACTACTATAATTTCCAACAAAAAAACAAACAGTTTTATTAAAATATTGTTCATGGTGTAAATGACCAATCGATTAAAAATTGTAGTGTTTCCTATGTAGAACAGTTTGTCTAGATAGATTCAACCATCAGGCAATGAACTGTTTCACTAATAGTTGTTTTAAAATTTCAAATCCATACAATGAATTTTCAGTATAAGCTCCTGTAGAATAGACACCCAGTTGACCTAAGACGTTCCTGTAGAATTAATAGAATAGAATCCCACTCTGTGCCTTATCTCTCAAGCTCACACACAAATAAAATCCATTCATGTTGCTTTCTTGCACATCCTGATCAGAGAGTTCCGGCCATGCAACTTTCAGGCCTTACCTATGAGTGATGGCATATCGAAAGATAAACTTCCACTTGGTTCGTTTTTATATACATCCTGAAAGAAACTGTTTGCGGTGATAATCACCAAAAAGAGTTCAAGTTGAATTGGTGAAATTGATGTTTGTGAATCACCCAAAAATATAAAATCATCTGGTACTGTTTGGAGGACGAAAGAATCATCACTAAATAAAAATTCAAGCGAGTGTGACAGTGTGCTTGGTAGTCCTAGAAAAGAGCGGTGGGTGTTAGGCCAAAGTTGAGTATACTGTAGTAGCTTAGATAAGAGCCACCAACTATACAATTATTAAATTAATTAATACTAATAATCAAGGGGGAAAAAGGCTGAGGAAGGTGTGCGTCATGTGTGTGGCTTGAGCTAGAGGAGAGTGAGTGAGTGGTAGTGGAGTAGTAGAGTGGAGTGGAGTGCTTCTCACTCCCAGCAAAGTGGACTTCACTTCCAGTGGCAATAAAGCAGCAGCTAGCGGCTGGGCCCACAGGGCAGCGACAGCCAGACCGGCACACCGGCCCCACAGGACAGGAGAGCTGAGGAGAGGAGGCCACACTTGACACTCCCCCGTCCCGGGCCGGTAGTTAGAGGTCGTTGGAACCTACTGTCCTGTGGGCCCCACGACTAACTGCCCCGTTCAAGCATCATCCATGCCACCTCACCTCACCCACAAATGCTATGTACACACAGCTTTTGGCACACACAGCACAAGAGTGGTCGGTGGGAGTTACTTACGGTGGTCGGTCCGGCTCCGGTACTGGCCGTATTAGCATCAAGTGTCATACATACATGTTTCGGTTGTACCTGAAAGTTCATGTAGATGTGTGTACTTGGATATGCTGTTGTCACAAGGAGACATTATTACATCTTATTAGGTAGTACCCAAATAGTCAGTGATGGGTCTCAAAAAAAAAAAACAATAGTCAGTGATGTACATCTTGCTCTCTCAAAGCTGGAAATTAAATCATTGCATACATATGTGATGATGTTCTTTCTTCTTCTTCTCTGATTTAGTGTCTCGCAAAATGTATAAGGATTTTGTTTGATACTCCCTGTGTCTATATATGGGCAACGGGCGTGCCGTGCCGCCGCCGTGCCGTGCCTCCGGCATGCTCGTGCCAGCGCCATCGGCCCAAGGCACGGCCCGTGGGCCGTCGGGCCGTCTTGCGGCGGCCGACGGCGTGCCACCGTGCCCGGCGTCTTGGCTGGAGGACGGGGAGAACCGCGTCGGGCAGCCGGAGGCATGGAGAGCCGCTACCGCCGTCGGAGGCATTGTGGAAGAGGAGGAAGCGCGAGCAAGTCGGCGCCGTCGGAGGCATTGAGGGAAGAGGAGGAGGAAGCGTGAGCAAGTCGGACGGCCGCGGTGGCGCGGCCGCCGGTGGCGGTGGCGGTGCGGCGATCGGCGAGCCCATTCCATCCGGACCCGCGGCGGCGGCGGCGAATGGCGGCGGCGCCCGGCGAGCAGCTGCGCTAGGAGGCGGCGGGGTGGAGGAGGAGGGCGGAGGACTGCGAGGAGCTACGGCGCGGAGAAGAGACTCGCGGGTTCGGGCCGCGTCGCGAAGAAGAGGCGGAGAGTCGCGGCGAGGGGAACAATGGAGAGGCGGCGGCCGTCGATGTCGTGTTTTCTTCGGGCTTTTGTTTTGGCACCGGGGCACGGGCCGTGCCGTGTGGACGGGCCTCGTGCCTGGGTGGCGGCCCGAGCACGACACGCCCACGGGGGCGGGGCCGGCATGGGCGCGGTGCAGGTCGGGCCGTGCTCGGGCTCGGGCCGGGCCAAAACTCCGGGCCCGCGGGCCATGCGCCCCGGCTCCGGGCTGCATGCCCATATATACCTGTGTCCCATATTTGTCTGATTTGGTAGCCATGGTCGATTAGTTCTATGCAGGCCTATCCACCAAAACAGGCAAAGTAGACAATCATCTAGGACCGCAATTTTTTTTTTTTTTCTGAAATACCCCAAAATGGTGATTATCTGTACACTAACTATAGTATTTGTTAACCAAACTAACATAACGCAAGGCAACTTGCTTAGTCCAACACTAATAACGTAGCACACTCACAGCAAGGCATACGTAGGCCCATTAAAAATAGATAGTTAAGGCCCAATCGGTGAGATTTGCATGTGTTTGTTCGTTTGTCTTCCGAGCATGTGTTATTCAACTTTCAGGCCTTCTTTTCCAAGTAAAACATGAGACTAACTCTCTCAATCAAAGAAAGAAAGAAGTAAAACATGAGACTAGTTCATTGCTTCAGTAGTGCCTTTACTCTTTAGCATTATCTTTTGATATTAGAAAATCTAATGAACGGATCAAGTTGAATAATTTAGGGCCTACTTTTGCATTTGGGGCCTTTTTTATATATTTCGGTAGGTGTGTGCACCTAGTAATTCCTAACCCTCCCATGCATTCGCCTTTATTTGTTCCTTTCCTCATCCCGTTTACTTGGAACCTTTTGCTGATTGGACATGGATGGCTCTCACTGGCAACCAGGCATATTTCACAACCTTTTTCACAGGGTGCACGAGTGTCACCGGGAACCAGCTTGAGTGCCGTGCAACGGCGGCCTAGTGATTGCACAGCTCATGAAAGGTCTTTCATTCATGGATGGCCTGTGGGCAGTGGCTTCATCTTCACCGGTTTGGCCCATCTGCCTTTGGTCTATCCGGTTTTGTTTTGAACCGATAGAGAGCAGCACAGAGACTTGCAAAAGTAGCCAGAGTTGATGTTGACTTATATATATGTACTAACGTGGCTAGTAAAGCACCACTATTCTATTCTACTAGTAGCACGTAATAGTCAGTAGTCAGACTCAACTCTCTCCACATTTACATTGATATATAGTAGGCTAATTGTTTCTAAATTTAGTATGACAGTGCACTATTATTATGGAAAGAAGATTTACAGCCAATTACAGCCGCACTCAGCATGTTCAAGCCACAAATCAACTCTTATTACCTCACTAGTATAATGCCCGTGCTAACGCAACGGTTTTATCTTGCAATCACATAAAAATGAACAAACAAGTACATTTTTTTTATAAAAGTCACATACAATTATATATAACCATGTATAGTATGTAGAATACACTTATCCATAGCAAGACATAATAAACTCATGTGTTGGATCAAGGTATGAAAGAAGCAAATAACCTCGTCATGCAACTCCTTCAAAATTTTGAGAACTTGTGAAAACTTTGAACTGTGAAAGTCAGCTAGAAACCATCACTTAGTTGAGGCTGGATCCGTCACTCAATCATGTGCTAAATGCAGTGTCATTCGACCATTCAAGTGATCTTACCCTCGTGGCCTGAATCAGCAAAAAAAAAAAAAAAAAAAAAGTAAGGACCTGCCTTGTGCTTTGCCAAAAATGTAGAAGACAAAATACTATATTACACAACATCTTACATTGCATCCCAAGTGAAGAAGAATCTGAACCAACTCCCAATGCCTGTGCCGACACGCATGCATCAACAGATTGTCAGCGAGGAGGACCTTTTCATCCTTCTTCATTGTCAGATGGCTTCATGCAATAGAAATAAATGAGTCCAACAACAGATTGTCATATTGATGAGTTTTCATAAACTTGAATTTTCATTATCAATGTCCTGAAGGAAATCTGAGTAGACAACTCATTCAGTTGTTGAACTTATGTAGTAGGGCAACTGAAAAAAAATTATTTTGTAGCAAGTACCAAAGCACGAGGCATCTACGGTGACATATAGAAAAAAATTCTTAAAAATATTCCAGCAAGCCTACATGCATCAAACATCAAATTCACCCATTATTCAGTGACCCATTTTTATGCTTATGAGAGAACACAAATAGCTAGCCAGCAGAACCAGATGTGACAATGTCTCGCATTGGAAACCTGGCATCTGCAGCAGAAAGTGTGCACTCTAGCAGAAAAGCTTTTGCTTAACCATTAATAATCAATATGTTTCATGGCTTAATGCTAAATTCAAGTGTTCTCAAAGAAGTTGTAACCAGTACCAAGAGCGTCACCCACCTCTTAGTAATTATACAGCCTAAACCATGAGGACATGTACCGGCTAATTATAACATGATAACAAAGGAACAGAGTGCTCACCAACGCTGATCAGCTGAGCGAACAACCACTTAAGCAAGACGTAGTAGGGCGCCCAGAACTTGCTCTGTTGTGCCTGAACAGACCTAAAAACACAAACAAGTAAGCTAATCGCAGACCAAAACCACACGCTCGAGAGTCGAGGGAAATAGCAACAGATGGGTGGTGGTGGCGCGTACCTGGTCCTACCGGCCTTGTAGTCGAGGCTCTCAATGGCGACAGCGGATAAGAATTCATCGTCCGCGACACATTTGCCGACAACCATTGTGGATCGTAACAGTATAAAATTTCCCTTTGCAGCAAGAACAAAGGGATCAAGAAAAACAATGCCATCAGTAGCTTAGCATTAGAAAAATGAAAAGAGCAATAATGACTGAATAATTGTTAAACAAAGTGGCATTTGGCTGGGCATATGACTCCACCGCTACATTTCTGAATATTGGTCCAACAAAATATTACACGAAGCAAGCAATGACATTTTATTATATATTGATCCGATCAAACTGAAATGATTTTATTATACATATAAAATAAAAATTGGAAAAGCTACAAACGATAAAGACTGAAAATAGAAGGAAAGGAACGAATGGTACCAGGCTGCCCTCGGCGAGAGGGAAGCGGCTGCTGCTGACACCCGAGGATCACCAATGTACAGAACCAAAATAGCATCAATAATTTGTTGTACTGATCTACAGGATATAAGAAAAGGCATTTGTGTAAGTATTTATTCTACATGTTAATTTTCTTAGCAGCATATTCAGGCTGGAACAAGCAAATTGTCGAGCAACTAACAAGCGTAAGCAGTAGTAGTAAGCAGCAATGGCAGAATATGCACACATGAGTGCGGAGGCTAGGAGAATGAGTGCCGAGGGTTAGAAATTGGATACTTGGATAACAGAGAAAAAATAAGAATTCAGAGGTAAAATAGTTTAGAAAAACAAACAGGAAGGCATCTGGAATCGAAACTTGATAACTGCCAGTACGTGATTAGTAAAGCCGTACCTGATTGAATTGCAATTGGCGACTCGATTACAGTACGTCGGGGTTTGCACGGCGAGATGGGGAGAGAGGATGGGGGCGGTGTGGTGCTCGTCCGCACCATGGCGTGGCGACCGGCAGCCTGATCGATGTTGCGCGGTCGAAGCAAGCAGCTCGAGGGCAATGTTGGTGTCCTTTCTGTCCCCCCAGACTATGATGGTGAGCTCCACCGGCGCCAACCGCGCGGCGGTGCAGAGCAGGGAGGCCACGCCTGCTGCGGAGAACTTGAAGCGCTTGGGGACGTTGACGTCGAGGACGGGCAGCTCCGCCTCCGGGACCGCGACCTGCGCGAGGGCAGCGACGACGGCGTCGGGAGCGAGGCCGTGGAGGTGGATCTCCGGCAGGCGCCTCCAGAGGCCGCGCCACCGGCGGCAGAGGACGTCGGCGAGGATCTTGAGGAGCGCCTTGTCCGCCCCGTCGGTGTCGCAGCATGGGCAGCTGCTCCGCGACCGCGGCCAGCCCGTGGGTGAAGGCGCGTCCGCGTAGCTCACGGCCACGGGCGACCTCGTGCTCCTCGACGCGCGGTCGTGTGGTCCGCGGGCACCGCGGGCCGGTCTGTGGCAGCGATGGCCGTCGCTCGCGACGGCAACCTGGTGCTCCTCGACGCGCGGAACGCCGCGGTGTGGCAGTCGTTCGAGCACCTCACCGACGCGCTGCTCGTCGGGCAGTCGCTGCGCTCTGGTGCGCGCCTCGTCTACGTCAGAATCCATAGGAGGAAGGAAGAATAGTAGGAAAGGAAGGATCGCTGAAAAGGAAAGAGCGCATCCATTCGGCAGGAAATTGAATCGCGAGATATAAGAGGAAGGCGTTTGACGTGAGCGTTAGGAGTAAGGCCCATACACTTAATCCTGAACGTCGGATGGTGTTTGAGTGATGAGAGAGAAGATTAAGAAGTAATCTGGATCGTTTATTTGAATAATTTTGAACGCAAAAGTTGGTGCATTAGTAGGGTAGAGGTAACTATCACAACTTTGGGTACTGTTGGTTTCTGTAAAGGCAGCGTAAACGTAAAAGGAATGGTTGCACCGTGGGAATGGAAGAAGATCGAATAATAATTTACTGTTTTGTTGTGTAGCAATCTGAAAGCAAGTTTGTTTTGACGCGCGACTGTGGTTAACGCCAAGATCGGGCACGATGGACGTGCTGTTCCCGTGTGATCTGATTAGAGCATACGTGAAACAAACAATAACTAACAGAATCGGATGCTGGTATAATCGGATCGCAGTACAAAATAAGCCAACAGAACACCCTCTTGATTGTAATACACAAAACTGGTTTTGAAAGTCCTTGCAAGACACAATTGGTTCATATTTAAAACCGATTCTACCGCCTCACTATGTACAACCACAACGCTCCATCGATGTTGTAAATCCTTTAGTTTTTAAGGATAATTTAATCTTTTATTTTCTAAATATATATTGGAAGGACCACTTGTAGGTTTTCTTTGCATTTTTGTAGATTTTATTTTAGGATTGCTCACTGCATTGTTATTAACACGTTGTTTTGGCGTGGCATAGAGAAACTCAAGAGATGTGTTATTGTTGTTAGGTAGACTATATATGGTTTTTTAGAGAAAAAATAGACTCCAGTATATGGTTTTGTAAAATAGCAAACTTGCTATCCTTGAAATCTAGGTGGCCATATATGCCCAGAACCACAGTCATTTGCTATATAGTTTTGTAAAATAGCAAATCTGTTGGAGATCTCTTCTTTTTTTTTGACAAGTTTTCTATTTTATGAAATGGCTAAACAATGAATTTTGGCTGTTCTATTTAATCAAGTTGTTGGAGTTGCTCTTAGGTGTCTATCATGAACAAGGCCTCAATAGAGGCTTATCATAAATTCATGTGGTGTCCGCCTTATAGAGCTTAATCGTCCAAAACAATCGCTTTGGTGTGACTTGTGAGCCATAATAGTTCACTCATGGTGAGCAGCATATGGATGTTCTGGGTGAGAAAAAGTGGGAGATCCATGGAGAAACAACATGGAAATTTGTAGGAGGCATGATTGGGGAGGGGCTAGTGGCAGCGCTAGTGTCAGCTAGGGCTCGTGGTGGCGGTGTGGGGAAGAGGAGGCATAGTGAGAGGGTCGGTATGCACAAAGAGAAGAGAGGGAGATATATAGGAAGGATCAATCACTCTTTCTATTGCTTAGGGATTGATTGATTACATCCCCTTAGTATTTATAGTCCCTATAGGACTAATAATCCAAGCAACATATGAGTGATCCTTACAGGATTGGATTCTTCCTTCCATACTAACTCCAATTCAATAACTAACCGATCTCTATCCAAACTCTAGTAGACTTCATATGGCAACTCGGATAACGACAGTGGCGAGGGGCGGAACGACAGCGTCCTACTCGCCTCACTAGCATGTGTGGCCCCCTAGGGCGTGTTGATGGAGGTGCCCGTTGCCCCCTCCTTGGGCCTTTGGAGGCCCGTTTGCTCCAGAGCAGGGGGGCATTGGGTGGCGCCTACGGTGACTTCGAGAATCTCCAGATCTGCCGGCTGCCCAGTCCTTCGGAGGTGCTCATAGGGGTAGGGTTTGCGTGCGTGTGTTCATAGGGGTGAGTGTGCGTGCGTGTTGTGAGTGTCTGCGTTGTCTTGTGTCATTCTCAAAAAAAAAAAAAATGGAAAATCGAGAGGGGGAAGGAGTGCATGAGAGAAGTAGAGCACATTAGGGTTTGATGGTGCATGAGAACAATGTACGAGGGGAGAGAAACATGATCATCCATAGTTCACACATGTTGACACATTCTTTTCCACTGTCGGGAGAAGTTGTTGCTTGCCTGTCATCCATTAGTGTAACCGACCTTCCTGTCACACCTCAAAATTTCAATTTTGGGTTGTGAATAGAAAAAACTAAATAAATAAAAGGTTTTATAATTTTCTAATATTTAATATTTTAATAGATTGTGGATAATTTTTAATAGATTGTAGAAAACCCTGAATTAGTTTGAATTGATTGCTTGCATTCATGCCCGTGCATCAGTTTTATTGAATGAAAAGGTGAACTATTAAATTCATTTAAGCCTCAAATATAATTCCATTCCATCTATCAAAAACCTAGTATAAATTTTTTATTTAAGAAATAAGTTTTAAGTAAGTTATGTTTTAAAATAATATTTTGGTTTGAAAAGAGTTTTCAAGCTGTAGTCTAAATTATTCTAAAATGTATCTTTAAAATATTTCCAAAATACTTCTAATACATGTTTGACCAAAAAACAATGAAACTTTTTGTAGAATATTGTGGGCCAAAACTATCTCAAAATTCACTTAATTCCTGTTACTTTTCCCCTTTGCATGTCATCCCGGCTCCTCTTCCTACCTGGGCCGAATTGAATTAAGGCCACAGCCCATAATGAACAATGTAGTAGTATTCCCTAACGGATTAAAATCTCACCTCTATTTATTTATATGAGAGAATCATATTTGTTGTTTAAGAGATCAAGCTATCCAATCGTTAAAAAACCAATCTATCTTACTTCTACCCCTGTGCCTCAAGCTCTTCCATCCCCCTTGCTACCAAAAAAAAAAATACTTATCTTGACAAGACTTTATCAGTTTTCTTGGTAGCCTCACCAATCCTAGGGTGTTGTGCTCCTCCCCAATGGGTTTTAGCGAAGAACTAGCCTCAAATAGGCCTCGTCGACCTGTTAACTAGCATGGTCATTGAGACCTACCTTTGTTGCATATCTTGGTCGTGTGTGGCTCAGGTGATCTATCTCTTGCTAATGTGTTGGCGAGGTTTAGTGTTAGCAAATATTTAGGTGAAATTTTTCATTAGGATGTACCCTTTGTTTCTACCTTTTATAAATGTGGAGAATAATTAACTTCGATCTAGTATTTAATATACTGGGCCCTAAAAGACTAGTCAAAATCCAACGATCTTGCGGTGCTCTGTATATTTTATACATAATCTTTGGTCCTTTTGGATTGTTAAGAGCATGTCTAAGAGACTAGTCAAAAAGACTAGCCAAATTTTATTGTTTTAGCTACTCTCTAAAGTAGAGTTGATAATAAAATACTAGATTACTCCAAGAGACTATATAAAAGATGGCTACGCTCTCCACGAATAGAGAGCGGAGGTGGAGGGATGGAGAGCTAGCTAATTTGGAGAGTCACGTGGAGAGTCTGTTTGGAGGATGTATTTTCTTAATAATAGCTAAATTTAGCTTTACAAACTATTTGGCTAGCCAACAGATTAGTTAAAATGACTATCTAAATTTAGTACTTTTGCTATTTTCTAAAATAAAACTCACTTAAAAAGATTGGACTCATCCAAGAATACTAAGAGCATCGGTGTGTATAGATGCAACATTAGTTCTATACATTGGTTTGACATCACCAGTTAAAATGACCACAATGTATAGGAGCAACCTTGAATCGATATCTGGGCCCACAATGTATATCAGCAGTGTGCGGACGCATGGAGATGAAGATACAGGGGAGAGAGAGAGTGCGGTGGGAGAGGAAGAAGACTTTTTTAGTTCCCAGGACCTGGTTCTATGCATGGAGTTGAGTTCTCCATCGTACCGGTCTCACAGCGTATCGAGTCGGGTCGAGCAAGCATCGTACCGACGAAAACCCCCACATTGCGGACGCTCTAAGAGCATCTCAAGGGACTATGTAAAATAAATCTTCAAATGTCATGATTTAGAGGCTTTCTAAAAAGAATTGGCTCTCCAAATAACTAGAACACTACAACAGGCTCTTCATATTTTGTTGTCCTTTCTTTTCGACCAATGAAACTGTGAACATGCATGTCCGTAAATTGCATCATGTAAGAGGGGAGGAGTGAAGGAGAGAGGCTGTGAGTCTGGATAGCGTCTTGCGAGTGGGATTTTTGTGAAATTTTGCCTTTTTTAAAAAAATTCAAATCCGTCCCTAGTTTGAAATAATTTGCGCCGCATATCCCTTTTGGTCGCGCCCGGACACGGGGCGCGATTTTTACATGTCGCGATGCATGTGGCGCAACATGTCCATCCACGCCGGGCGGGCGGGCGTTGACCGGTCTTTGGCGTGGATGGCCGTCGGGTCCCACCGCGTCGGCGCTGTGCATGCGGCGCGATCCACCCGTCGCGCTGATGCGTGGGCGCGGACGGGCCCATTAGGTTTCCGTTTGGGCGGCGCGAAAGCATGTGGGTCCCACGTGTGGTCGTCGCCCGTATGCGTCGGCGCGGCCACGATGATTAACTCTACCCGGCCCGATTTTCTTTCTCTTTCTCTCTCTCTCTCTCTCTCTCTCCCTTCTTTCTCCACCCCCGGCCGCCACTCCCTTCGCCGCTCGTCGCCGGGACCTCCTCCCGCCCGTAGCGCCCCACCCGCTCATCCTCGGCCGCCGGCCGCGGCTGAGCCTCCTCCACCGCCGGTGGCGGGCATTTGAGGGCGGCGGGCACGGGGGCGTCCCTACCGGCGGCGGCCGGCTCGGCCACCTCGGGCGGCGGCGCCGCCCCTCACCGGGCGCGGCCGGAGGGCGGCTAGGAGACCCCCTATTCCTCTCCAAAACCGGTTTAGGTAGTACTTCTTTCTCTCCTCCTCCTCCTCCTCCTCCTCCTCCTCTTCATTTCCATGGTGTTTTATGATTAATCTGAAATTGTTAGTGATTGAAGCGTTAATTGATACAATGCGGTTCGTAGAATTGGTTTAGGATTTGATTTGGGTGTGGATTTGACTTAGAGATCGAGTTGCATGAACGTAGTTCGTTGTTGCATGCATGGAGTGTTGAGTTTGATATAATTTCTATTTTCCAATGTGAAATTATTAGTGATTGGATCGTTTATTGATGCAATGTGGTTCGCGGAAACGGTTTAGGATATTTTTTTTTTGTGGATTTGACCTAGATTAGAGTTTACATGAATGTAGTTCTTAGATGCATGGAGGTGTTGAGTTTGATATAATGGTTGTTGTACTTATAGCATTTTTTTTTGCCGAACATTTTGTAGATGGACCGTTTAGTGCGCTTTTATATTGGTGGCAAAGTTAGAGGGGATGGCAAGTTTGAGAACATGCATGAACAAGTTCATTTTTTGGTAGGCCTCCTAGCTTCGATGATTTGGTCAGCCATTGTCGTGACAAGTATGGATGGCCGCTTAGTTTGAGAGGTCGATTTGACTGTGGGAAGGAACGACCACACTATGCACTGATGTCTTTGTCATGTGACGATGATTGGAAGAACTTTGTAGAGGTTGTGAAGGGTAGTAGTGTTTGTTGCTTGGAAGTTGTTGTGTAGAAGGTGTGTAACCCTGTTGTTGTGCCTGCGGATGATAATGTGGATGAGGAGCCTGTAGAGCACCTTACTCAAGAGGAAGAGTTGGAACCGACTGTTGTTAGAGAAAATGATAAGGCAGTGATGGTAGGTATGCAAGAGTGCGATGAGGAGGAGTTTGGTGCTATGGACGACATGTTTGTAGGGTCAGAGGATGATGGAGACTACGAAGATGAGCTCACTTTTAGTGAAACTAGTTGTGAGGAGATTTTAGAGGATGAGTATAGGTCGGAGGCTAGTACGGAGGATGAAAGCGATGAGTATAGGGGGATATTGCATCCACCTGACGGGTCATTTAGAATGGAGTACAATGATGTGGAGCTAAGTTAGTTGAGGGAGGTCCATGTCGAGGTACCATCCGTACCCAACTTCATGGACATTAGTATGATTGATGAAGCGGTGTGTGACACCGGTCTGTCGTTGTTGGATGATGAGGGGACAGAGAGTGAGGAGATGGAGATAAAGAAGGCGATGGTCTTCGACACATTGGAGCATCTCAAGTTCTTTCTTGCGGACTACGCCGTTAGGTATCATAGGCCCTACTATGTTGACCACTACGACCCTAACAAGAGGTACACAGTGCTTTGCAAGAAGTCTAGTGGTTGGGGAGTTTGGGCGAGGAAGCTCACAAACAAGACCTGGAGGATTCGAAATGTGAAGCAACCTCACACGTGTCGGTCTTCTAAGCCTAAGGGAGTGCACGCACAAAACACGGCCCGTTATCGAAAGTCGTCTTGTCGGCCTTGTTAAGGCCGATAGCGATGTATCTATTTCCTCCCTGATCGAGAGCATATTTGGGTGGACCGGATATCGAGTGAGCTACTCGAAGGCATGGTGAGCAAAGCAGCATGCTATAGAGCTGTTGTGGGGTGATTGGAAGGAGGCATACAACCAAACTCCTAGGATCCTTAGCGCCATGGCACACTTCAATCCAGGGCTTAGGTGGTATCCCCGCTTTGGCCCCATAGTGGATGACACGGACGGCGTGCCTAAACATGTTCTGCAGAGATTGTTTTGGTGTTTTCCTTGATCGGCCGGCGTTCAAGCATTGTCGGCCCAGTAGTGCTTGTTGATGCAACATTTCTTACGGGGAAGTACAAAGGTGTTCGATGATTATAGTCGGTGTGGATCCGGAAAACCAGCTTGTCCCTTTAGCATTTTGTTTGGCCGAGAGCGAGAACACTTTGAGCTGGTCTTGGTTCATGAAGCTTGTTAGATTGCATGTCATCCGGCCGTGCGTCCCCGTTGGATTTGCATGATATCGATCAACATAATGGATTGCTCATGGGCGCAAGAGAGCTGATAGATGGGCTTCCCCTCTTGAGCATCGATGGTGCATGAGGCACTTTGCCGCCAACACTTGGCAGCGACAAAGAAAGAAGGAGGTCGTGCAGAAGTTGAAGATAGTGTGTTGTTGTCGCATGAAGGAGAGGTTTAAGGAGAAGCTTGCAGAGTTGAACAAGGTCCTAAATACTCGTGCGAGGACATGGCTTCAGGGCCAGATGAGTAATTTGGACAAGTGGGCTCTTGCATTTGATGATGGTGGTCTTAGGTATGGTGTGATGACCACCAATTCATCGGAATCGTTTAACAAAGTGTTCAAGGGTATCCGTGCAGTACCTGTGTCCGGTATTGTGAGTACTTGTTTAAGAAGTGCAACGAATACTTTGTTAATCACTGGAACATTGCCAAGGCGTCTAAAGAAAAATGGGGCCGAGCCGGTAGGAGACACCTCGACATGCGGAGGCCATAGGTTCAATCATGTTGGTGATGCCTACGGACCTTCGAGGCTAGTGTACAACATAATGTCACCGGAGGGACCAATCCGGGCGGTGAGAAGTACGGTGGCAAAAATTATAGGGTCGACCTCCAGAAACCGGAATGTTCTTGTTGCATTCCGCAGCTACTTCATGTGTCTTGCTCACACGTCATCACTGCTTGTAAGTGTAGGGGTTTAGACCATGAAGATCAGTTTTTCATGTCTCCATTCTAGCTCACATCAAACACCCTAAAAGTGTGGGAATCCGGCTTCGAGCCGTACCTAGATCCTTCACAATGGCCTCCATACTATGGATTGGATTATGTCCCGACCGGAACTAGAAAAGAAAAAAGGTTGGTAGAAGGAAGAGAAAACGCCTTAAAGGAATTATGGATGATTCCAATGCCAATGGCCCCGATGTGTATGATTCCAATGGCTATGGTCTCGATATGTATGGTTATGGAGACTTTGACGAGGCCATGGCTCAAGTCCGGTGCTCTAAATGCCACAGAACCGGTCACACTGCAGCCACTCATGATAGTGTTCAGGTACATAGGTGTTGTTAGTTGTTGTGTTGTTTTAATTTCTTCATGTTGTGTTGTTTTTATTCAAGTATTTAATAATTCCGCGTATTATTTCTAATCTTGTTTTTTCTTTCGCCTTTTTAGGATGGCGCCAGCCGCGTACCCCTCCCTTCTTAAGAACTGCTATGACAAGGACCACCGGCGCACATGGTGGTTGACTTGGGCAAGGCAAGTGATTCCCATATTTATTTTTGTAAATAATTGTTTTGTTCATCGTTTATCATCTCTAATTGTTACATTCCTTCAATTATTTCAGAACTGAAATCGCTGCGTCCCCGAGCTCACAAGCCAATGCATTGGGACGACGTCACGCCATGCACTGGCTAGGGGCGGGCTTCTTGGGCCTTGCTCGAGTCATTGTGGCGGGCCTCCCGGAGATGGACGGTGCACTGGTAACCGCCTTCGTGGACAGATGGCGTCCGAAGACGCATTCCTTCCACCGCCGTGTGGAGAGATGACACCCACGCTTCAAGATGTGAGCTACATCTTGGACCTCCGAGTGGACGGTCCCACCGGTGACAAAAAACCATCAACACCGAAGCTGGAAGGAATTGGTGTCCGAGTTCACCGGCCGCTACCCGGACCCACCTCCCGAAGGAAAGAGGGAGCACAAGACTTGGGTGTGAAGTCTAGTTGGTGAAAGCACCACTTCAATATGTGCCCCGCCGGCGCCAATCGAGGATGTGGTGGAGAGGCATGCTAAGGTGTGATTGTGGCACTTGATCGGTTGCTTTCTTCTACCCGACGCTTCTGGGAACACGGTGTCCGTGATGGTGCTCCCAAAGTTCTGAGGAGACTTGGGTGAACATCGGGCTTTACAGCTGGGGGTCTGCTACACTCGCATGGTTGTATCGGCAGCTGTGTGAGTCCTGTAGGAGGATGAAAGATTCTTCGAGCTTAGGTGGCTGCGTGTACATCCTTCAAATCTGGATTTGGGAGCGCATACCCACTGGTAGGAATCACAGGAAGGATGTTGATGTATGTTACTCATACAATTTTTAACTTTCAAGTTCTCATCTTTGTTGCACTATTTAATATTCAAGTATCCTCATATTTGTCTCTCTTATGTTTTGCAGCCATGGCCCTATGTTAACTATCAGGCCCCCTTGATGTATCTGTGGCACAAGAATAAGATGGTTAAGGGTGACTCGGAGTTGCGGTACCGTAGATATTCTAACGATTTGGACTTGTTGACACCGGGTCGGGGTAAGTCATGGTGTTATGCATATTGTATTCTAGATTCAAATAGCGCTTGGACTTGTCTTAATTTGGCAATTTTCAGGTTTAATGGACTCCATATGCATGTAATCAAGTACAGACCTTGAATGTCCCCCCCCCCCCAGTGAACATGATATCTTTGCGTTGGCGATGCAATGCCCCAATGATCTTGTACTACGTTGTGGAGCACCATATGCCCACACGAGTCATGAAGCAGTTTGGCGGGCGAATTCCCTATAGACCTAGGCGGGACGTCGAGCGTTACACGAGTAAGTATCTTCACATTTAACTTCCTTTGGTGCCGTATTTTTTACTCCTCGTCCTCAAAACTAACAATGAATGTTTTAGTATATCGAGGAAGAAAAGGTTTGGTGGCGGCACCGGCCGCTCACCTACCATCGGGCATATGTGGATCGGTGGATGAACGCTCGGAGGGTGTACCATGAAGCCGGACCTCGTTCGGTGGCCAGGAAATACCGGGAATACCCGATCTACCTACACCAGTCGATAGAGTGCGTCTCCACGCTCCGTGTCGGTGACTCCTCGCCGAGACCACCCGTTGACTTCGGCTCTGTGTGTTGAGCGAGAAGCTCACAAGATTCACGCAGTACTTGTGGCATGAGAATACAACTTTATATATACTCCCTCCATCCTAAAAAATATTATAAAAAATCATGCCGGTCAAATTTGCTAAAGTTTAACCAAGTCATAACGATTAGTATTAACATTTATGTATCAGCAAAGATTTATTACATAAATATATTGTGTTATCAATCTAATGATACTTAGTATCGTAAAAGGTTAGTAGTTTTTTTAAAAAAAACTTTGTTCAAAGTTGTAATTAGTTAACTCTTTGAGAAGTGAGAATTACATTCATTTTAGGATGGAAGGAGTACATTTCATTCGTCTAAACAATGCGTCTTGATAAGTCAATCGATCTTAATTTTACTAGATTTATTTAACAATATAAATATTTATGATGTGTAATAAGTACTAATATATCAATCAATTATGAAAACATATTTCAAATGGCTGCTACCACTCCCTAGACTCTAGGTTTGATCACACGTGGGAGCAAATTTGATGAACCTTCCTCTGATTGATTTCACAAACTATGGTTTGCATTATTTTTGGGAAGAAAGTAGTACTAGATTTTACGTGTCACTAGCTGGTAGAGCTTGGCTTCTCCATGATTTTTTTTTTTCAGCGGCTCCTATCTTAACAAAGCTTCCTCGACTCTCTCTATACTGGCTAGTGCGGGATCCTCGTGCTTAATTGCGTGTGGCCACTGCAACAGCACACAGTTGGGCCTTGAACGCGAGCGGCCCAACTGACCAAGGGGCCCGGCCGAAACCGTGACGTGCGTGACACTAACGTGGGCCAGCCAGTTTTGGCCACGTAAAGAATTCAACTCAACTGAGAAAACACGCAGAAAGCGAAACAGAAGCCCATAGTTAGTTCCATACCGTTAATTACGGGCAAAACAAGCCAAAGTGAATAGGGACGCCGCCCGAGCTGCATCGCCAGGCGCTGGTGGCGCACGCCTGTAACTCCAGCTAACTTGAGGGCAAAAAGAGTTGCTAAGTGACAAGGTTTGGGTTGTGAGTTTGAGCCTGTGCACAAGCCCAATTGGCTCGCCACCAAGCTGTGGCGATAGGTCGGTCCAAATCAAATCGGCCTTGCTTCGAGCATGATGGCCGATTGTCGGGCCGGCTTTTAACGTTCGGCCACTGCGCTAAACAATCATTTATAAATCTCATCATCTTATGAAGGATAAGGCTGAATGTTTACGCTTCTTCCTCTTGGGTTATCCACGCGGAAGGGCCCTCCGTGTGGGTTGCTCCGGGCTCGCTCACTTAACCCCTCTTAGCCAACTCTTTTTAATCATTTCTAAAAAAAAAACTCAATTAACCCCTTCTGACTTTTTTAGAAAAAAAAAACTACTGATTTAGTCTTCACAATATAATATAATTTTAAAAAACTCCTAATTTTGGCTAAACACAATTTGTTTGTAGCCCAATACCCTGGCAATACCCTGACAATTTGTAAGGCCAATTATCAGCCATAACGATGGCTAATTTGTTTCGTCGTCTCTGTCCTTCGAATGTGTAGGGTTTTTTGCGTACATGTATTCATAAGGTTGAGTGTCGCGTCGCGTTGTACTTGTGTAATCTCAAAAAAATAGGGGAATTTAGGCTGTAGGACACTCAAAGTGGCGTCGGTGTGCTAGCGGACATCAACTTTCTTCGTATTTGCTAAAACACACTCTGGTTATGTGTAATTTGCCCAACGGACACCGCAAACCGGTTATAGCAGTCAAGGAGAGAGAAAACTTGAGAAATGACCTCCAAAGCCACAGAGCCCATTTGGGTCGATCGACATACCATGCTAACGGTAGGGCCCACGGTCGGTTTGCCCCAACCTCCATCTCCACTCTCCGATTTCGTCTTGGGCAAGTGCGAGGTCCTTCCCGTCGTCCTCCGCTCATCCTCTACGCTCCATCTCCGGCGGGCCACCGGCTGGCGAGCTCTATCCTTGGCTGCGCGCACGGACGGCCGGTACCTCCGCCCGCGCGGCCGCCGCGCTATGGCCTCGCCTCCCACGCCACCTCCCACACTGCGACCGGCGACGGCCCCGCCGCGCGCGCACTCGGCCCGTGGGGCGCGCGACCCATCCGGCGTTAGCGCGCCCGCCCGCCCGTCGCGGCGAACATCCGGGACGAGGCGGAGCGGGCGAAGTGGCGCCGCGTCTTGCAGCGCGAGGGCGGGCGGCCAGCGCGCGGGCCTTGGCGGCGGCCGGCGTGGTGAGCTGGTGTGGAAGCTGGCGGAAGCCGGCCGGGCGCCAGCCGCGGCAACTTCGGGTCCATCGGCGGCGCAGGCGCGAGCTTGGGTCCTGCGGGCAAGCCTTCCGTGCGAGAAGGACGCGCGGCCTAGGAAGACCGCCAGGGGGGCCATGGCGGGCGGAGCCAGGGCGTGCCGTCTGCGGCCATGGCGGCTGCGGAGCGGTCCGCGGCGTCGGCGCCATGGAAAGGGGGAAGGAGGGCGCGACATCGATGGTCCGCCGGGCGGCGAGGTACACTTTCAGCGGTCGGGGGGCCCACACCGAGCTGGCAGCTCGAGGGGCGGCGGCGGCGGAACGAGCTCCAGCGCGCGTCGCCGCGAGTGGGAGGCGAGGGACGACAAGAGATGGAGGTTGGGGAAAAGTAACCTGTGGGGCCCAACTGTCAGCGAAAGGGCGAAATAGACTCAGGGGCACCGGGTGTCATTTTGCCTAGTCCAACCGGCTCCAACCGGCTAAACCGGCCAGTGGTGTCCACAGGCTAAAATACACAAAACATCAGTGTCCTCTAGCCAAAATTGAGAAAGACGGTGTCCAACAGCCAAGGAACACCATTTTGCATGTCCTACAGCCAATTCTCCCAAAAAAATAAGGACCATATCTAAGCATCCTCTTACACTAATCCACGCAGAGGGCCGTCCACTTGGGTTGTATAGGTTCACTCATTCAACCCCCTCTTATCAACTCTTTTTGTTGTTTAAGCGACGTTCCCGTCGACGATGAGGCGCCAATGGTGACTTCGGGAATCTCCAGATCTGTCGAGTGCTTGGTCCTTCGTAGGTGCTCATAGGGGTAGGGTTTGCGTACGTGTATTCATAGGGGTGAGTGTCTGTGTTATACTTTGTGTAATTCTAAAAAAAATCAACTCTTTGTCATATCAGATGTTTTGTGGGATGTCGGAAAGGGTGTTCGGATACTAATAAAAAAGTAATTCCAGAACTCGACAGTAAACAGTGAGACAAATTTATTAGCACTAATTAATCCATCATTAGCACATGTTTACTGTCCCACAACATTTTCTAAACCAGAGACTAATTAGTCTCAAAAATTCGTCTCGTAAAAATACACAGAATTTGTGCATTTAGTTATTTTTGACCCACATTTAATACTCCAATTATGTGTCAAACATCATTTTTATTTAGTTATTAATTTGCGCACTTTATGTTTTCGTTGCTGTATACTATTGCATTTATCGTGTTGAAAATACTATATATGACATAAAAAGGAGATCATGTCATCTACTGTCACCTAAAACGTTATATAGGCAAGGCCACTAGAAGCTGCATCAAACTTATCTCATTCACCATCACACTCACTGGTCCATTTGTTAGAGACTGATCGAACAGCTTTGTAGTAGCGTCGTTTTTCAGCGCGCACGCACAGCTGAGCTGAAAACACCAGACGAATCCCAAACAGAAACCAACGGTGCCGACATCTGATTCAGTCGTTTAGTCCCATACCGCTAGTTGCAGCCAAACAAAGCTAGCATATAATGGCACGCCGCACAATCACTGTCGCCAAGAGTGGTTGTGCGCTCCTGTAACTCCAGCTAAACGGAGGGCAAATGAGTTGGTAAGCGATCAAGCCTCGGCCCAGTTGTGTGCCGGAAGAGGAATTTTGCCTGCGACGTTCATCCTATCCACGCAAAGGGCCCTTCGTGTGGGCTGCTATGGGTTTGCTCACTTAACCCCTCTTACCAACTCTGTTTTTTAACATATACAAGAATACCTTGACAAAGTTGTTTTATAGGTACAAACTTTTTTTTTGTTGCTCTTATATACAAATATACCTTTACAAAGTTGCATTATATGTATGAATCCCCCCCAAGGAACATGGATCACACTTGCAAAGGATAAAAGAGCACAAGGTTATTCCTATTGAAACTAGCAGGTGGGCCCGTGCAGATGCGCGGGTTATGGGTTTAACTGTTGATGCTAAAGAGTTCTATAACAGGTCTATACTATTTGTAACGGGTTTATAATGTTCATGGTAAACGGGTCTTAAAACGCAGCGTCTATATTGTTCATAATGGGTTTGTATTGTTTGTAAAACGGTTTGTACTTTTCATAACAGGTATGTATTGTTCATAATGGGTTTGGACTGTTCGGTGCACCGCTACTGTTCATAACGGGTTGTACTGTTTGTGAGATCCGGTACTGTTCTATAAACAGTGTTCACGTTATAATTGGACCAATGGGGTTGCTCCTTTGGTATACAGGAATAAGAGTATATATAGATAATGCACTAGCACAATTTGCACCATGCATGTATCCTGGCTGCAAAAACAGACTAAATTACATGGACAGTTTAGCCAACGAATGAACGAGTTCACCTTAAAAAATTAAAAAGGGTAGCAAACCTCTTTGGCTCCAGAACAAGCAACACAGCAAATGAAAAGGTGTCTCACTGATCAATATTTGGCTCTAATGCAGGCAGCACCTGGGTGAAGTACGAAGGATCCGTAGAACGCAACTCGGTTGGTATGGGAAACAACAGCGGCGGTGATCAAAGTAGTACTAACTGAATGCATCTGGATCGATCGATCGGGCCTTGGTACATATAGAGATCGACATTCATCCTTGGTCCACTGCAGGACAGATATTCATCTGGAACTTGGAAGTGATCTTCAGAGCAGCAATTAATTGGAGCATGTGTGCACTCCCACGCCTCACACAGAAGAGCAGCTGCCGTTGCCATGGGTGTGCATGTTTCAGTCGGGGCTCCAAAATTCAGGAGTGGTGCTGCTGAAATCTCACGCACGGCGCCCGAGCCTCATTTAGTCCCCTATGGTTAATGATGGGGATATATGGTTGCTCCATGAGCTGCTGCCTGGATCAGAACCTCCAAAGGATTTTGTGGATCGACCGATCTAGACAAGCGCGTGCAGGCTACAGCGAGTGGATCAAGCATCGCACACACCGGCCGGCTGCCTACCAAATCGAGACGGGGTTCCTTCGTAGTATTCTCATCGAACTGACCATGACCAAGAACAGCTGATGGCCATGTCCACGCATCAGCCTTGCATGTTTAATGATGGCTGACGCAGCTAGTACTCCCTCCGTCTCAAAAATAGATGTCGCTATGAGAAGCGTGTCGGTCAAATTTTCTCAACTTTGATTAGGTTTGTAGAAAATACGTGCAACATTTAAATCTCCAAATAAATTTGTTAAAAAAAAAACTAAACTTAAAGATCTTTCTGATGATACTAATTACTTAGCATAAATATTTATATATTTTAATATATAATTGCCGGCATTTTGAAAACGTTGACTTTTCGAAAACGAAATGACATCTATTTTGGAACGGAGGGAGTATAGTAGAGCTCGAGCTATATGAATCGAGAAGGACGAAGAAAGGTAAACAGAAACCCACGGTGGCTAAACTCTCATCTCATTTAATAGTCCCGTACTGCTAATTGCAGCCAAAGCAAACCAGCTTGAGAAGGCACGCCGAGTGAGCCATGTCGCCAGGCCTAGTGGCGCTCGCCTGTCACTCCAGCCAATTGGAGGGCAAAAGAGTTGGTATAGAGGCCGGCCTATGGCCCAGTTCCCGGAAGAGGAAATTTATTGGGTCATGGGCAATGTTTTTTTTACCGACCGGGAGGAGGTTACGCCGGTGGCCGGTTTCGATTACGGACCGTTACCGGTAATCCCCGGCCGGTTAGGAATTTGAATTCTCCAGGCCATCGGTAAGTTACCGGTTTACCGAAGCGGTTTTTGATTTTTACCGCCCGGTTTTAGCGGTAAAATTAAAAAACCGCCGGTAGTTTTGTTTTTTTTTTTAAATTTTTTTTGAAGGAATTTTTGATAGTTGGTTTTGACATTTTGATGTAAAAAAGGGCACACAATGCGGAAATAAATATCATAAGTCAATACGGATACAATAACCAAATGTGATGGGAACACCCCATAGTCGCATACCGCATGATCGGGCATACAAATAATCAACGGCGCTACGACATATTCGAACCCCCATATCGGCACGACTCCTCATACTTCGGCGGTAGACATAATAGAGATACCTCGTTTCTTTGAAGCGAGGCTAGCCTTGTAATCTTGCCAAGTCAACCCCGACCATACCGGCTGTTGTCTCCCATTCTTCAACCAACCGATTGTAAAAATCGGGTCTTGCCATTCAAACACCCATCTAGTCATAGGTTTGGGCGGACGCCGCGTCGGGAATGGGATAGTTGTAAGAAGCTGCGCGAGGTGTCGCCCAGACGAGGATGAGGAGTACCGTGGAGTGCCGTAGTCCGCTGAACCGTACATCCTCTGCGATTCGGTTGGCCATGGTCCCGGTCTTGAGTGGCATGTGTGAACCGGCTCTCGCCTGCAATCATCCATAATTAGTGGGGTTCGATAGAAACAATTATGCGTATGTAGGTTGAAGTGCAATTGATACCGTGAAATGAAGACCGGTACCGTCCACCGCCATACCCTCCACCACCACACCACTCCCACTAGCACCGCCACCGCCATACCCTCCACCACCGCCACCGCCATACCCTCCAAAGACCGCCACCGCCGAGACTCTCCAAAGACCGCCTTCATCGTTGCCACCATCGCCGGTCGTGTCATCACCGAGGATGTGGTGCCTTCGTCGCTCTTGCCATCGTCATCACCGCTTTGATTTCCTTTTCCTTGCCGCTCGAAGGAGCCACGTTGAAAGACACATGTTGCTTCCTCTTCCCCAAGTGAGTTGCACCCACATTTCTACGGGCCCAATCACTGATACAATCATCCCCGTCGCGTGGCGCTGCATCCTCGCTTGCTATGTGGTCACCGCCAACGTAAGCAAATAATAGCGGTCGGTGGACATACAATTTTGTTTATATATATGTACATACAAATATAAATTGTACCGACAATATTTGATGGCGAGAGGGACGTCCCGCTTCTTCATCATCATCATCAAGAACCGGTGCTTGGTTCGATCGGCCGTACTCCATCCATTCCCTAATCGGATTGCTCCGATCATAGAATGAGAATTCGTGAACCGGTCAATGAAGTCCTCATCATCATAATTCCTTGGTGGGTTCACATCCGCAAGTCGCGGCCGAAGGTTGTAGTTCACATAAACAAGCTTGTCCAATTTTTGTGCGACAACCTATTCCGAACCTTGGTATGCAGCAAGGCAAATGTACTCCAGTTCCGCTCGCATCCACTGGAGGAGACACATTGTGAAACAAGCCGCAAAGCAAGGCGCTGCAACATTAGAGTACGCCCGACCAAATAGCATCCACCACTCGGGCTGCAAAGGCACCACATTATATTAGCTATATGTTTGAGTTTAAGAAACCTATTGGGCCACAATATATGAGGTACAAAGGCAGCACATTACATGGGGATGTCCTTTTGTCAAGTGCCATTTTCTGAGCCAATTCCGTGCCAAACTCACCACGCTTCTGGCGGAAAACCTCAGCCTCCTGCAATGCCTGCACGGCGCTCTGCACATCCGTCATTCTCTCAAAATGACTCCCTTAGGCCACCGAACATTGTAGGAGTTGGCTCGAGTATATGAGAGCCCCGGATTTAAAACAAAGAAATGAAATAAACAAACGGTAAGTATTACATATATATAGCTTGCAAAATAAACACAACCCATTGTCATACCTCGATCCCACATACGTCCCCGATGTAGACGTCGGTAATCCTTGTGTCCATAATGGCTTTGTATTCGTTCCAGTCTCCGTGTTTCTCCCAAAGAATGACTCCAAATACCGCGGTTCGAATTGTGAGACCACAGCGACCATGTTGGGGCGCTTTGTCTTGATCGGCAAAAACGAAGAAATCCGTAAATTGGTTGCACTGTGCCGATGATGTATTCCAATGCATCCCACCACTGCATGCTTGACAATCTCGCATGAGCCCATGCACCTTCTTTAGACTTTGCCCACTTACTTTGCAAGAACTCCGGAGATCCCATCCATTGCGCATGACTTTTCTCGTTTCCGAAGAAAACTCTCCATGAACATGTAGTTGGTCCCAAATCTAGTGGCATTCCACTTAACCAACTCACCACCAATTGCTTTCCTCATCATATGGTTCAGACCAGAAAAGTTGTGCAACCATGTTGAAATTCTCTTGCAGTCGGCTATCATACCTGCATGATCGGGCCGCCACCAATGTCCTTCAACATCAAGTTGATGGTGTGTGCAAGACAAGGTGTCCAAGCAATGTGAGCCCACTCATTCTTCAACGCCTTGCAAGCTTTCTTGTAGTTCGAGCCGTTGTCCGTGACCACATGGACAATATCTTTGGGCCAATCTCAATCACCACCGTCCGAATCTCCCGCAAAAATGCACAACATTTATTATTTATATACATATATGTAAACTAAAAAGAACAAAATGACAACTATGTTTACGAGGTCCACTTACAAATGTTCAAGAACTTAGCATCTTGACTTTTTCCAGCTTGCATCAATTGACTTGTGAAACCATGTGATCCCATTGCAATAAATCAAGAAGTTGATCACACTCATTCTAGTTGGGCCACCCAAGAATCACACATCAAAGTGACGCCATAGGTGGGCCAGTCCTTCTTCGAAAGTGGAGGTACTTATCCTTCAAGTCTTTGACATTCTCATCTAAGTACTTGCCATCGATCTCCTTTCCAAAGGGGTGACGTGGCGCCTTCACCAAAACAATAAGGTAATAATAAGAACACGAAAAATAAAGAGAACACCTCAAGCCATCAATCTCCAAGTATAGGTACTTACCCCACTTCGTGTGTCTCTCGGATGGCACCAATAAAGTACGGATTGTCGGCATGACTACCGGGTTGTCCTACATTATGGAAAAACTTGGACCAAGCTTTACCAATAGCATGCCCGCTTGTTTGCCCTTCTCGGCCCAGACCCCAGATCAATCCTTGGTTGGGTCATTCCTCTCGCGCTAGCACCGCGGGCCGCTCGGTAGTCCTCCACCACTACAGCGTCTCCCCGGTCGAAGTAGATCTCCCGCCCGTGAACATCCTTTGAAATGGATTGCCACGTGCACCACCACCGCCACCGCACCACCACGCCACCGCACCACTACCCCTCCACGCTCATAATGTCCCCCCCTGTTTGCTCAACCCTCTCTGCTGGTACTCATATTCAAGTCTCGACCGCTCGGTTGCTTTTCACAATCCGAGCCTCAAATTCATCCTCGCCCATGGGAGTGTTACCCTCTCCCCTGCGGCACGTTCACGTGCCAGCGCTAGTCACGAGTCCCGTCATCACGACTCTTCTTGGATCTGTCAAGTTGTCGCCGGAAGTAGTCACGCACCTCCGTTGGCACATGGTTGCAATGCACCACCTCGCACCAGCGGCCGCCAAGTCTTCGCTTCAACCTTGTGCGGCCACCGCCGGATTTTTCGGCGTGGACAAAGTTGCACCTCCAACCTGGAGAAAGGTTTTCACCGTGCTCCCAGACCGGGTCTCTCGGTCTCCCACTCCCAGACATTGTGTACCTGCATAAAAAAATCCGGACACCACAAATCCTACATCAAATCATAAATCCTAATGGAAAAAGTTGCCTAAACTAACCTAAATATTTCCTAAATCTATGAACCCTAACTCAAAAAACTAACCTAACCTAAATATTTTCTAAATCCTAACACAAATCCTGCCTAAATCTATGAATCCAACCACAAAAACTAACCTAAATCCCAATCCTACCACATAAATCAACCTAAATCAAAAAAAAAAAAAGAAAACTCACCTCGGTCGGTAAACCGCGCGCCCGGTCGGTTAACCGACGAATCCGCTTCGAAAAACCGCTTCCTCCGCTCGGTAAACCGCTCGGCGCTTAGCTTCGGCTTCGGTAAGCCGCCCTACCGAAGGGAAAACCGCCCTACCGAAGCGGTAAAAACGGCGGCGCTGGCGGACGGGCGACGGCGGCGGGCGGGCCGCTTGCTCGGGAGCGGATAAGCTTCGAGTTCGCGTTTTGCCCCCCCCCGACTTCGCCGTGCCTTATCCGCTCCCCGGGAGGCCAATGGGCCTCGATGGGCCTTGACGGGCCGGCCCACGCGCTTTTTTTTTTTTCAAACTTAAATTCAAATTGTTTTATACCAAACGAACTCAAATTTGAAAAAGTATTGCACCATTGGCTTCTATAAATCGCAAACTATTTTTACAGTATTTTTTCCACGATTTTTTTCAACTTTTAGAATTTGAATTTCAAATTTTTTTACCGGCCGGACGATGCACCGGCCGGACCGTAAGTCCGTAACCGCGGTTTACCGCGAAAACCGCCGGTAAAAAAACCCCGGTCATGGGTCCTGGTTGTGAGAGTTGAGCCCATGCACAAAGCATAAGATTTGAGCAGGTTCTTGCCGTGGAACCCACGAGGCTCAAGCGAAATTAAGAGAAATTAAAGCACGCCTTTGGCCAAGAAAGCTATGTCATTAGCGGTAGGGGCGACCGATTGTCGCCAATCAGCTTGCCCTATCTTCGGCCGGAAGGTCAAGTAAAAGCATTTTCTTGAGCTTTCCACATAGAGGGCCCTCTATGTTGGGATGTTTGGGTTCGCTCACTAACCCCTCTTACCAACTCTTTTTTTTTTCTTTGACAGGATGGTCTAAGATCCATTAAATCTTCTCATTGGTTCCACGTGGGATCGACTTTTCGTGTGAATTGTTTTAAGTTGGCTCAATAATCCTTCTTATCATTTTCCTTCTTTACTAGCAAAAAAATATCCGTGAACAATGGTAATCTCTAGACCAATATACTTCAACAGGGAGAAAAAAACAATAGTATCTCTAG
This sequence comes from Hyparrhenia diplandra, assembly GCA_015847255.1. Taxonomy (NCBI): domain Eukaryota; kingdom Viridiplantae; phylum Streptophyta; class Magnoliopsida; order Poales; family Poaceae; genus Hyparrhenia; species Hyparrhenia diplandra. Next base: position 78,266 of record JADLZK010009001.1, on the reverse strand, counting down.
ACTAATAGACTTCATTTAACTGAACATGAATTTCAAGAATCATGAACTAAGGACTGCTTTTGGTAGGGCGATATGGCAAAGAGATAATTGCTTATTTGGCCCCTAAAAAGTTGCTCTTGCTTATCTCGACCCCCCTTTTTTTTTGACGTTGCCTATTTAGCCTCAAAACCAAATTTTCTTTCTTATTTGGCCTTCTCGTTACATCCGTTGGGTCATTCCGCTAGATCTTCCACTTAAGCTAAGACGAAAAAGACATTCCTACCCTTACCTTCCCTTCCTACTGCGTGCGTGTATGGAGCATTTTTGTTTGTTTGTGGTAATTGTTGTCCTATCATAACCAAACTAGGCTCAAAAGATTCATCTCGTCGTGTACATCAAAACTTTATAATTAGTTTTTTATTTAACTACATTTAGTGCTCCATACATGAGGTAAAAAGATTTAACGTGATAGGTGAATGGTGAATTTTGGAGAGAGAATTTTAGAATCTAAACAGGCATGGCGCGACGTGCGGGTCTCACTCTCGGCCGCCGCCGACCCGGTCAACCCGGCCCGCCCGGCGTGGATGCACCGGCCGCACCACATGCGGTGGCGCGACATGTGTAAAAATCACGCCAGAGCGGGCGCGACCAAAAGGGATACCCCATGCAAATAATTTCAAACCCAGGGACAGATTTGAATTTTTTTTTAAAAAGGGCAAAATTTCACAAAAAATCCGAAAGGAGTGCCGCCGCCTCCTCTAGCGAGCGAAATACCGTGAATAGCGCCAATCTATTTTTGGAGTAGGAGATAGAGACTTCTGTTGGAAGCAGATTTTTCATCAAAATATGCATTCCGGGTTATTCGGAAAAATAGAGAGGCCGTGGGAGATGCTCTAACCTAGCACTAGGTAGCCGTAACCTGGCACCAGAGTGCGACGGAGAAGGATTTGGCCGCCATAACCGTGGCTAGAAAAATGAACTAGACAAACCTTCTTTTGCATGCAAACAAAATACTAGACCACCATCCGTGGCAGCCGCATTTGTGGTCAGCGGACTTTGGTATGCAACCAAATAGCCCCTAAATTTCTTCCAAGCATGTTTGAAAAACAAGTGAATTTGATTTTGCTCATATGGAATAATTTTTTTGGGGTTTTCTAGATCCATGCCTTTTAAGACGAGTATTTTCAAGAGTCTTTCTAAGAGCTACAGTAAAAATCGCAATAGCTTTTCTATATCTTTTGTGTGAGTCTTCCTTGCTTTTCAGCATTGGCTAGCAAAAATTCGGAATAGAGGATTTCTATATTTGAAAATCTAATTAATAAAGAGGCTTTTGGAGGGGTATTGCTTCCACCAAAATCTTTATCTCCTTTTTATAGATTAGCAAGGATACAAAATCTCTATCTCGGTTTCTATAGATTAGGGAGGATACAAAAAGTTTCTTGGACACATGCTATGAATAATGCATACTAAAAACAATGTATCGAGAAAGACCTTTGCATCTTATAATTTGAAACAAAGGGATTAACTTTAACTAGATCAAAAACATAGTACAATGTATAATTAATATAGGCGTAAATAAATCAAATGTATTGGCGTTTATGATCGAGCTAGCTGCATCTATGTTATTGTTTGCTTCTAATTAAGCAACGAGAAATAGGGAAGGAAATAGTCTAGGGAATGCGTGCACTGTGGTCACTAGGCAGGCGTGAACCACGCCGGGCGGCGCCATAGCCGATGCTTGTCGCCGAGCGCACCTATCTTCTCTACCTTGCCGGTCTTTAGGCTATAGAAAAAAGCATCTCCGAGCTCATCTATGATGTCATCGGCGGTGTCGTCGGAAGAGTAGTGGGCGTTGCGCGGACAGGCAAGCCCTACATCATCGTCGGTGAAGTAGATGCAGCCAGGCGTGATCCCCGGTGCTCCCTCGTCGACAGGCACATCGATCCGTTGACGCCGACGAAGATTGCGGCGTCGCCGATGTCTGCCGCCTCCTCCCACCCGACCTTTCTTGCGGTCCAAAGATCACGGACCTTGAAGAAGACGCTGCGTGTCCTTGATGCGGCAGATACGGACGGCTAGGGTTTTTCCTCCTCCCTAGATTGTTTGAGCACCACCATCAGCCGCCCGTCCGTCGACACGGCGAGGTACTTGCGCGCAGGTGGTCGTCCTTGTAAGCCAGACCTCGGCGCGACCTCGGCGGCCGTGAACTCGCCGGGTGTGTCAGCGTTGCGCCACGCCTCGGCGTGGCCGGGTAGGTGATGGACAAGAAGCGGCCGTTGTGGTGTATGGCGTCCTCGACGCCGTCGCGGGGGGGGGCGCCATCCTCCACACGGGGTCCTCCGCCGTCGTGAAGGCCGGGGCGCCCGATATACCGGTCCGTGATGAGCATGGCGGCGTAGGCTGCCGGCGTGGCGACTTCGGAGAGGGCGACCTTTGCCGTAACACCCCGTGTTAATTACCGCTTAAGCAATGGATTTGTCCAAAGACAAGTGTATTAGTTCATGGTCGGGTTGTCGGTCGAAAAGACGAGAGGAATCAAATTCGAAACTGCCCCCTTTGTCGGAAACCCTAATTTTAAACCTTGATTTGTCCCCTTTTCTTTTATTCAAAATTTATCAAGATTTTGGGTATGGTCATTAAAGCATTTTTTTGAAGAGTTTTCAAAATTGAACAAAGTTGGTATTTTGAGTTTACAAAGTTTAGTTCAAAACTTTAAGGTAATTTTTAATTCAAATTTCAAATTCTTTGACCCCATTTCAAAAAGTCAAATTTAGAGGTCGAATTTGAAAATGCTCAAATTATGGATTTTGTAGATCTTGAAAAAATTAAGGCAAGTTGCTTTTTGGAGATTTTTGAGTTTAGCTCAAATTTTGAGAATAATTTGCAAAATTCAAGTTGAAAGGGAAGGTCAAACTCGGGACTTAGAATTTTTCTAAGTCTGAAATTAGTGTCCGACAGGATCGACATCTCGCGTTCTCGAGATTTTGTTAAGCAACTTAAGTTGGACCAAAAATACGGATTTGAGTTTATGCTTTGAGGACCAACATATCAAAAGTTGAGATCAATCGGATTTGGTTTGACAAGGTTTTGACAACAGTTTGTGATCATTGTTAAGCCATTGACAATGCCATCTTTGGAGATCATTATCTCTTAATCCGAGCAGCTAATGACCATGAGCCTGTAATGAAAAATGAAGATTAATCAGTGGAGAACATTTTTGTCTCTTGGCCCATGTCGAGATTCGCCCGAAATAGCCCAAACTCGAGCTTGGATCAGCCCACTTTTCACTCGCCCGGTGTTCGATGAAATTCCTAAAAGGGTGACCAGCGTGTCCGTCTTTGGCAACTTCCGGAGAGCGCCGACCGCCATTGACGCCACGCCGCTCCTCTCTTCGCCTTGTAGGGCTCTGGCGGCGCATCTGGAGAGGTCGGTGACCTCCTCCTCCTTCTCCTCGCTCTTCTTAGTTTCTTTTTCCTCGCTCACGCCGCGGCGCGCGCGCCGCCCGTGGCCATGGGCGGGTCGGTCGACCTCGTCGCCGCCCTTCTGCTCGTCCTCCTCTTCTCCTCGGCGCGGTCAGGCCACCCCGGCCGCTCCACGCCTCGCCTTGTCCTTGCCGCGATGCGGCGTGCCGCGCCTCCGCTCGACCGCGCGGCGCGCCGGTCGTCGCCGCCGCCCGCCCGTATTGGGCCGACCCGTCGGCTTGAGCGGGGCAAGCCGTCCCATGGGCGTGCGGCCGTGTCACGGGTGCCTCGCCGCCATCATCCGTGGCCGGGAAGCCGCCTCGGCCGCCGGGCTGCGGCGCCGCCGCCGCCGGCGCCCGCCCCGCCCTACTGCTTCAACGAAGAAAGAAGAAGAGAAAGGGAAAAAGAAGTAGAGGAAGGACTTGATTGTAAAATCGAAAAACTCCAGGGGAGCTAGGTGAGAAATCTTATGACTCATATGAATAGTGTTTTGTACTGTTTTGTAATTTCATAAAAGTCCAGGGTTCTTTTTATAATTTTGCCAAGTCAAGGTTCAGGCAGGCCGAAGTTGGGCCGGCCTTCTACTGTTCTTATGGGCGGGTCTGGTACTGTTCATCTCGGGCCAAATGACTTCAGGCCCGATGGCCTTTTCTTTTAACAAATGAATTTCCAATTTCAATTTATATGAATAGTATCTGTTTTTTGTTATTTTCATATAAATTTAAATAGAGCTTCTAAAATTCTGAAAATTTTTGTGTAGCCTTCCCATGAGTATGTCTATCCATGAAAAAATTTGAAACTTGAATTTTGAATACTTTTGGCATGATTTAAAAATACAAATTTTAATTGAAAAATGCATCTTCTTTGATTTTTAATAATTATTTTATTTATCCAAAAATCATGAAACTTTATTTGGTGCTGTTTTATGAGATGACCTACTTGTAGAAAAAGTTTGGGGTCCATTGGAGAAAGTTAAATTATTTTCTATATTATGCTTTATTTATTTAATTAGAAAATGAGATGATTAGTGACTTCCAACTTAGGTTTTGAGAGACTTTCGGGTTGTTTTGTGAACCCTAAATCACACCACTATTAGATGGTCCTTGAGAACTCCTTAGGCAATGGTGATGATATCTTGTAAAGTAGTTCGACAAGTTGGTTTTGTTAGGTTGCAACTTTATCGTGAAGGAAAGTTGTACTCACGTTGTTTATCATTTCATGCATACATCAAGCATCATGTTTACCATTCCATCATGCTAAAGCATGCATCATTATCCACGTGTAGAGTATATGAGAGTGAGTCGGATCGTGTTGATGGAGCCTTGGAGAAGGCGTTGAGTGGCTCCACGATGATCAAGTTTCGGAGAAGATCCGCCTGCAATGACAAAGGATGCCATCAAGTTTGACTTCGACAACTTTTCTACGAATCGACTTTTCCTCGCAACCCGTGCAAGCCCCGGTTCATTTAAACATTTCCTTGTGTTTTACAAAGCTTTATATCACCTTTGCTTTATGCTTTGCATTAGGTGATAGGAGTTGTGTGATAACCTAATTGATGCATTACCATTCCTTGATTATTTCAATATCTACCTTGATAACCTTTGTTTTGCTAAAATGCTAGAACGCTTAGCCTTGCTATATTAGTTAGACTTTTGAGTCAAAATATGACAAGTCCCTTTTGATAGCCCCAAGAGGCATTTGATGAGAAAGGATGCTATATGAGAAAACCATACTTGATATGGTGTTGAAATTGAGACCGTCGGGTAATTTGCACCGAGAAAGGAGTCTCGGTGTAGTATTTCCGCTTGTCGATTAAGGACTGAAACGTGTAGGCCGGTGAAACCGAGACTATGGAACGCAATCTGCGCCTGAGGTCGTTGGACCAATGGCACGTCTGTCATGGGTGTCATCCCATCACAGTCGACCCTAGTTCTGGACGCATACTCCGTAAGCCTAATCTTGGGGGTGTCAAATCGGAAACGCATAAAACCGCGCGCCTTTGGGAGTGGAGAGATGGCGGGAGTACATGTTACCCTCGTGGGTTAAAGTCCCGGATTGGAGGTGTACGGTATTCTCGGGTGGCGTAGGACGCGGTTCCGTTTTGAGTATCCAGGAAAGGGTTGATATATGCAAGCTTAAGTGCTACATATGTCGTGGTGGAAAGAACTCCCCCATTTGGGTTAATCGATTTTGAAATCGCCGTGCTTCTGGATATGGAGACTCGGTTTACCCCACTTACATTGAGATTAATTATGGAACAAGAAAGAGATGGAATAAGTGATGGAACTTCTACAAGTGTTTGCTATAGTGTAAAATCACCTAGAATAGGTGAGAAACTAAATTGGGAGTAAAATGTTGAAAGTAAGGATTCACTATTAGTAAGCTTTTCTGCAAAATGAGTCCTTGATTCTTGCTAAAAGCCTTACCTTGATTCCTATTAGACCAGCATTCCTGAGTGTTCTCCTGTTTTCTTTAGTCGGGTAAGACTTGTTGAGTACTCCCGCACTCGGGGTTTTGTTAACCCTTGTTGCGTGTGTTGACTCGTCTTTGTTAACCAAGGTTATGTCGGTGGGCACGACATGATCCGGTTGTTTTCTAGTCTACTCGGCTTCCGCAATTAAGTTAAGTTTACTCAAATGTAACTTATTCACTATTTGTAAAGTTAATGTTATTATTCTTCCGCACTCGATCTATATTTTTGTAACAAATGTTGTAATGTTGTAGCTACTCCTTTGTTGATTACTGGTATGAGTGGTGTAATCGGGTTTCCGGCGACACTTGACAGGCTTCTTAAGTTATTGGGTGCATCTGCACTGCTGGCCGTCGAAGGTTTTGAGACAATGACAAAAGTGCGTGGGCCCTAATTAATTAGAGGTTCTGTTACTGATTGGTATCGAGCTCATACTTAGGATCAAGTTACAACATTACTTTTGAAAACTTCAAAATGATTTTGTAATCTAAAAGTTTTTGAAAGTAACAACTTAAAAATAATTTTCTTTCTTTCCTTATGCTTGCTTTGAAAGCTTTCGGAAGATTTCCCGACAACTTAAGTAAAAGATTTCAAGAAGTTTTCATCTCTTCTTCTGAAAATAACTAGAGAGAAAGAGTTGGATATTGCCGACGAAAGTTACGCTAAGAGCCAATCACTATTCTACCAATATCATCGAGAAGATAATGTATATAGTATTGCCCTATATATATATCTAACTTATATCCCCGACTAACGTTGTGAAGACGAATAGGACGAGCATGCATCATATTATGCATATAATGTCGGAGTACCTTGATAATGTTGAGATTTCCTTCCTTCATCCGCACAACTATTCGCCTTTTATAGTTGTTGTCCTAAATTTCGTCCCTATACCGGGTTTTGGTTAATGGACTTTCATTTGATAATCTTTGATTCCTAAGTTCCTAGCCTTTGGGAGCTTGCACCTTGCCATGTCAACTTTATTTAAAAGCTTCAGATTACTCCTTGATTTCTCAACTCATACATGTGTCGTATTTTGACTTCTTTCATTCTCGACACATGCTCTTCTTTTCACTATAATTCACGATTATCGTGCTTTCACCTTCGTTGCAAACTCTTTTTAGAAATTCCTATCCGTATTCCTCCTCGAATTTCAAAACCCCTTATCGGTTGCAATCATTTTTATTGATCCCGATTGTAATCTTGATATTAAATTTTGTTATTTTGCAAATTTCTTATAAGCCAATATCTTTGGCGTAATTCCTTTCCATTACTTGTCTTACGGATTTGTCACTTTGAAATCTCGGAAATTGATTTCTTTTAAGGGGAAGGATCTTCACATCCCACATGTTTATGATCATTTTGCTGCATCATTAGCAAGCATCCTTGCATTGCATCATTTGTTTATAGCATTTATGTTATGTACATATGATGTTTCGCATGTTATCTAAAATGATGTTAATGTTGGTTGTTGTTTGTGTTTCACTTTGTAAGCTTTGTGTGTACTTTGGTTGAACCTTAGTTCAACTAGGATGTTATGCGCAAAATCTTTGCTACGGCTTATGTTGTGCCGTGTGGAACCATGACAAGTCTCTGTTAGACTTTTTAGATGTTTTTTCAAGAAAGGAGCCCGATGCCATACAATTTCTCTTTGATCTCTAAAACTTCCTTGGCTTTGATCTTGAAATCATCTTCATATTGACTCCACACCTTGAAACTTTCTTTGGTTGTTATCTTTCCCTTTGTAAATCCTTGATTACCACTAATCTTTATCACATGGATTCTCTCCGTGGTTGTGGTTTTGACTGTGGTGTTATGATTAATGTTTTTAATCATGATCCATTACAAAACTACACTAAGCATTCCCTTGCCATGATTTTCCTTGGTCGTTTATCTATATTCTATCCGAGGACCGGCATATCGGATCGGTTGCTTTGTGAGTTCCTTCCGAAAGTTACAAGAAAAGGTAACCCTTGAAGAGTAAGTCACTGACATCAACATTAACGGACTACAAGAAGTGGTAGATAAGGGACTCTGTGTAACCATTTCGGAAGGTCGGAATCACCGTGGCATCCCGCTGCCGCCACGTGTTTGTTGAACGCCGTGAGTATCCCGGCCCCTCTCCCGCTTGCTTTTGTGTTGCGCCTCTCCGTGCTCGCACTTTTCGTTTCGCCGGGTCACGCGTCTTCTTACGCACCACGTCCTCTTTCTTCCTCTTTGTGTGTGTGCTATGTTTGCCCGTAGCTCTTGCCATTACACCATACCGAACCCCTCCATGGTTTTAGCCCGCTACTCGCCTCCACGTCGCGGAAATCCTGTCACTCTATACTTGAGCACAGAGCGCACCATAGCTGGTGGCCGCTCCACCAGTGAACCGTTTTTGTCTCTATCTTCTTTCTCGGCTTTCTTTTCCTTAGAACACCGCAGCATCTCTATCTGCTCCTCGGCGATATAAGACGCAACCCGAGTACCTTACTCCGCCATTTTTTATTCCTCCAAATCCCTACCAAGATCTCCTTTAAGAACCACGTAATCGATCTCCCTCCTCCAAGGTGAAGTTTCCAGCTCAAGAAGTAATTGAGTCGAGAAGAAGACTTGGGAGTTAGTGCTTCGAGTTCAAGCTCTTACTCGCAGATCCAGATTGCCAAAGGGTGCTGCGCATTCGAAGAAGAAGTCCAGTTTCCGTCCTAAGAAGGTCGAGTTTACATCTGAAAATAATTGAGTAGTTGGTTAGTCTTCATCTGACACCAACGCTCGAAAGTGTAGACCAATTGCCTAACAGGAAAATTTATAAGACTATGAGTGCTATTGGTCAAGTCATTAGAGGCGAAGAAACGGAAAACTCTCTAGAGGCACTTTGTGTTCTTTTTGCAAAAAAAAAAGGTCTGAAGTTGCTTATTGGTTTTGGACCAAAAGCTGAAACTTTTGGGCGCTTCAACTATAAAGGATAGTTCTTATACGAGGCACCTTGTACGCTTTTGAGTGGGGGTGATCGGGGTCTTCTGTGAGAAGATTTCCCATCCGAACTCAACGACCGGACAAAGCCGATATGTAAGGAGAAGTAACAATGTTTCATGGGAGTCAATGAAGGAAATTCTATGGACAAAGATCAAGGGTAACATGCCTTCGCTTTCCTTAAAAGTCTTCCATCCCAAATCTCGGGGACGAGATTTATTTAAGGGGAAGGACTCAGAACACCCCAGTGTTAATTACCGCTTAAGCAATGGATTTGTCCAAAGACAAGTGTATTAGTTCATGGTCGTTGTCGGCCGAAAAGACGCGAGAGGAATCAAATTCGAAATCTGCCCCCTTGTCGAAACCCTAATTTTTAAACCTTGATTTGTCCCCTTTTTTTTTTATTCAAAATTTATCAAGATTTTGGGTATGGTCATTAAAGCATTTTTGAAGAGTTTTCAAAATTGAACAAAGTTGGTATTTTGAGTTTACAAAGTTTAGTTCAAAACTTTAAGGTAATTTTTAATTCAAATTTCAAATTCTTTGACCCCATTTCAAAAAGTCAAATTTAGAGGTCGAATTTGAAAATGCTCAAATTATGGATTTTGTAGATCTTGAAAAAATTAAGGCAAGTTGCTTTTTGGAGATTTTTGAGTTTAGCTCAAATTTTGAGAATAATTTGCAAAATTCAAGTTGAAAGGGAAGGTCAAACTCGGACTTAGAATTTTTTCTAAGTCTGAAATTAGTGTCCGACAGATCGACATCTCGCGTTCTCGAGATTTTGTTAAGCAACTTAAGTTGGACCAAAAATACGGATTTGAGTTTATGCTTTGAGGACCAACATATCAAAAGTTGAGATCAATCGGATTTGGTTTGACAAGGTTTTGACAACAGTTTGTGATCATTGTTAAGCCATTGACAATGCCATCTTTGGAGATCATTATCTCTTAATCCGAAAGCAGACTAATGACCATGAGCCTGTAATGAAAAATGAAGATTAATCGCTGGAGAACATTTTTGTCTCTTGGCCCATGTCGAGATTCGCCCGTAAATAGCCCAAACTCGAGCTTGATCAGCCCACTTTTTCACTCGCCAGTGTTCGATGAAATTCCTAAAAAGGGTGACGCGTGTCCGTCGCCCGGCAACTTCCAGAGAGCGCCGACCGCCATTGACGCCACTGCCGCTCCTTCGCTTCGCCGGGCTCTCGCTGTACATCCGAGAGGTCCGTAGTGACCTCCTCCTCCTTCTCCTCGCTCTTCTTCGTTTCTTTTCACCACGCTCACGCCCGCGCCGCCGCCTGCCGGGCCATGGACGGGTCGGTCGACCTGCGCCGCCGCCCTTCCCCGCCGTCCTCCTCTTCTCCTCGGACACCCGGCCACCCCCCGGCCGCTTCCACGCCCTCGCCTTTGTCCTTGCCGCGATCTGCCGCGCAGCGCCCTCCCGCCGACCGCAGGAAGCGCACGGCCGTTGCCGCCGCCGCCGCGGGCCGGGCCGACCCGGTCCAGCTTTGAGCCGGGCAAGCCGTCCCATGGACGTGGCGATCAGAAACCGGGTGCCTCGCCATCATCCGCGGGCCGGAAGCCGCCGCCGCCGGCCGCGGCGCCGCCGCCCGGCCCCCCCCTCGCCCTACTCGCTTCAACGAAGAAAGAAGAAGAGAAAGGGAAAAAGAAGTAGAGGAAGGACTTGATTGTAAAATCAGAAAACTCGGGAGCTAGGTGAGAAATCTTATGACTCATATGAATAGTGTTTTGTAATTGTTTTGTAATTTCATAAAAGTCCGTGGTTCTTTTATAATTTTGCCAAGTCAAGGTTCAGCAGCCGAAGTTGGGCCGCCTTCTACTGCTCTTATGGGCGGTCTCGGTACTCGCTCATTCAAGCCAAATGACTTCAGGCCCGATGGCCTTTTTCTTTTTAACAAATGAATTTCCAATTTCAATTTATATGAATAGTATCTCGCTTTTTGTTATTTTCATATAAATTTAAATAGAGCTTCTAAAAATTCTGAAAAATTTTGTGTAGCCTTCCCATGAGTATGTCTATCCATGAAAAATTTGAAACTTGAATTTTGAATACTTTTTGGCATGATTTAAAAATACAAATTTTAATTGAAAATGCATCTTCTTTGATTTTTAATAATTATTTTATTTATCCAAAAATCATGAAACTTTATTTGGTGCTGTTTTATGAGATGACCTACTTGTAGAAAAAGTTTGGGGTCCATTGGAGAAAGTTAAATTATTTTCTATATTATGCTTTATTTATTTAATTAGAAAATGAGATGATTAGTGACTTCCAACTTAGGTTTTGAGAGACTTTCGGGTTGTTTTGTGAACCCTAAATCACACCACTATTAGATGGTCCTTGAGAACTCCTTAGGCAATGGTGATGATATCTTGTAAAGTAGTTCAAAGAAGTTGGTTTTGTTAGGTTGCAACTTTATCGTGAAGGAAAGTTGTACTCACGTTGTTTATCATTTCATGCATACATCAAGCATCATGTTTACCATTCCATCATGCTAAAGCATGCATCATTATCCACGTGTAGAGTATATGAGAGTGAGTCGGATCGTGTTGATGGAGCCTTGGAGAAGGCGTTGAGCTGCTCACGATGATCAAGTTTCGAGAAGATCCGTCTGTCGACAAGGATGCCATCAAGTTTGACTTCGACAACTTTTCTACGAATCGACTTTTCCTCGCAACCCGTGCAAGCCCCGGTTCATTTAAACATTTCCTTGTGTTTTACAAAGCTTTATATCACCTTTGCTTTATGCTTTGCATTAGGTGATAGGAGTTGTGTGATAACCTAATTGATGCATTACCATTCCTTGATTATTTCAATATCTACCTTGATAACCTGTTTTTTGCTAAAATGCTAGAACGCTTAGCCTTGCTATATTAGTTAGACTTTTGAGTCAAAATATGACAAGTCCCTTTTGATAGCCCGAAGAGGCATTTGATGAGAAAGGATGCTATATGAGAAAACCATACTGATATGGTGTTGAAATTGAGACCGGTCGGGTAATTTGCACCGAGAAAGGAGTCTCGGTGTAGTATTTCGGCTTGTCGATTAAGGATCGAAACGTGTAGGCCGTGAAACCGAGACTATGGAACGCACCGCGCCGAGGTCGTTGGACCAATGGCACGCTCGTCATGGGTGTCATCCCATCACGTCGACCCTAGTTCTCGACGCATACTCGGTAAGCCTAATCTTGGGGTGTCAAATCGAAACGCATAAAACGCGCAAGACCGGGAGTGGAGAGATGGCGGGAGTACATGTTACCCTCGTGGGTTAAAGTCCCGGATTGGAGGTGTACGGTATTCTCGGGTGGCGAGGACGCGGTTCCGTTTTGAGTATCCGTGAAAGGGTTGATATATGCAAGCTTAAGTGCTATATATGTCGTGTGGAAAGAACTCCCCACCGGGGTTAATCGATTTTGAAATCGCCGTGCTTCTCGGATATGGAGACTCGGTTTACCCCACTTACATTGAGATTAATTATGGAACAAAGAAAGAGATGGAATAAGTGATGGAACTTCTACAAGTGTTTGCTATAGTGTAAAATCACCTAGAATAGGTGAGAAACTAAATTGGGAGTAAAATGTTGAAAGTAAGGATTCACTATTAGTAAGCTTTTCTCGCAAAATGAGTCCTTGATTCTTGCTAAAAAAAGCCTTACCTTGATTCCTATTAGACCAAAGATTCCCGAGTCTTCTCCTATTTTCTTTAGTCGGGTAAGACTTGTTGAGTACTCCCGTACTTTCGGGGTTTGTTAACCCTTGTTGCGTGTGCTGACTCGTCTTTGTTAACCAAGGTTATGTCGGTGGGCACGACATGATCCGTTGTCTTCTAGTCTACTCGGCTTCCGCAATTAAGTTAAGTTTACTCAAATGTAACTTATTCACTATTTGTAAAGTTAATGTTATTATTCTTCCGCGACTCGATCTATATTTTTGTAACAAATGTTGTAATGTTGTAGCTACTCCTTTGTTGATTCTGGTATGAGTGGTGTAATCGGGGTTTCCGATGACACTTGACAAAGCTTCTTAAGTTATTGGGTGCATCCGACCGCTTGTCGAGGTTTTTGAGACAATGACAAAAAGCGGTGGGCCCGTAATTAGGAGGTTCTCATACACTTGCGGTAGAAGACCTGCCGCATCTGCTCGGCCTTGAACGTGTACGACCTCCCCCGCCGGCCAGTCCTTGTGTTCCTGCTGGGGCGGCGAGTCTTCGAAACGGATCTGCAGGAAGGGCTTTACGCCGAGGCTGAACCAGCGCCGCCACAAAACGGACGGAGGAACGGGCCGACGGTGGTGATGGCCGGCATGTCGGCGTGCGCCCGGTGACCGGGTTAGCCATGCGCGAGCGCCCTTCTCATCGACGGTCACGCGAGCCAACTGCCCGAGGAACCGATGGCGACGTGGCCACGCATGGCCACGTCCGGCAGCGCGCCGGACTTGGATTTCCCGGTGGCCAGGGACAGGACCGTGGCCTTGTCATCATACTCCTGGGGTCCAGGGAGGAGGAGGCACGGCGTCTCCAGGTTGTTCTTGTTCTCCCTCTGGAGCCGCTGGAGAGGGCGGCGGCGGCCGGCCATGATTTGCTTCGATCGCGAGAATCCTGAGTACTAGTGGGTCACGACGGTCTGCTTAATTATATATATTGCCGATGCACGTCGGCGGACTTGGATCTATATCCGTGATCCGTCCGGTTTTATTTTTCTTTGCCTGACACCTAGCTAGTATACCTATCACCGGCAGGTCGTACAAATAACTTACTCCAAATTAAGTATCCTAAATTTTCCTCCCCAAAAGCCTATATTTCCCAACTTTAAAAAAATGTATTAGCAGAAAAAAAAAAGTCTTTCTCTAATAGTTTCTAATAAGAATTCACTTCTAAAATATAAAAAGACAATTTATATTAGGAATTCTGTACTATTTCTAAATTGTTTAACTAATTTTATATATCTTTTCTCTATTGTACATTTGCATCTAGAACCATTTTGTACTGTTTACTCTTTTTTCCACCCTTCACATCTAATTGCGCATAACTCCCAATACGCGGGAGTTACACATGACGGGGGAGGATTATTTACCAAGTGCTTGAATTTGAGGAGCAAGGATTAATAATTAGGAGCCGTTTGAGAGAGATTTTTTCATCATCTTGCTAAAAACTAAGAGCATCTCCAACAGTTTGCTAAATGAGGTTGCTATTCTTGAAAATTTGGCAAAACATCAAAATTTACTCTCCAACAGTTTGCTAAATGAGGTTGCCATCTTTTCCAACTTGCTATTCTTCCCCTCCCGCGATCTTTACGCCGCAGATCCGCTTTCCATCCCGAGCCCGCGCGACGCCGCCGTATTCCCCATGAGCGCATGGAAAATTCCGAGATTCCATCCCGCACAGGTTTCATATATCTCACGATCTCGCACCTGTCCTTCCTCACGATCGCTCGCGATCTGTAGTTCGTGCGCCAACCTCGCCGCCGCCGTGACCAGAAGAAGGTCGTTCCCACGAGGAGTCCGCCGCCGTCGTGACCAGCAGTCCTCCATCTCGCGCGCGTCCTCCTTCTCCATCGCGCGTCGTCGTTCTCCATCGCGCGTCGTCGTTCTTCATCGCCCGGTCTTTCTGCATCGCGCATTGTCGTTCTTCATCGCCGGTCCTTCTCCATCACGCCGGCTGTGTTGTCATCCATCGTGTGTTGGTCACCAGTCCTTCTCCGTCGCGCGTCATCATCCATCAGGGAGGAGGGTTCAGGTATGATCCATCTATTTCCCCATCGCTACGGCAGCGTTGCCATCCATCGTATTTGCCCATCGTTTGTCTTCCTCGCTTGAGATCAGGCTGTTCATCGTTCATCGTGTCCTTTAGACGCATTCTTGTCGTTGATATCAGGCTGTATTGAGACCTTTCTGTTCATTGTCTTGGTGTGATCATTTTCCATTATCAAGTCCTGTAATTTTGTTTGATGAACAAATATGTATGCAGTTTATCCGAAATAATATTATTGAATAAATTTGTTGTTGAACTTCAGTTTTTTTATACGTGCATGGTCCTGTTCTGATTTGATTGTGCCCTGTGTCATCAGCTCGTTCACAATGTCAGGCTGCAGGCAATCTTCCCTGTCCCATCTCTGCAGCAGGCATCGTTCGTTCGACAAGAGCTGTCGGCACCGTGCAATGTTCTGAGCGTTGCAACATTCGACCATAGATATGGCGGCGCAACCCTCCCAGCGCGCGACGAGATCAGTAGCCAACACAACTGATTAACCACCGGGCCCACTATTTTTTCATGTTTTGGCAAGCCAAAAATAGGGAACTCTTGGAGATGAGAAGATTTTTCACTTGCCATATCTTTTCCCAAGTTGCTAAAACTCAACTTTTGCCAAGTAAATTTTAGCAAACTGTTGGAGATGCTCTAAGGATGAGGAACAGAAATAGGACACCTCTTGAGAAAGTTTGTGTCACAGCCCACGAATGGGGGCCAAGAGGGCCTGGGGCATGCTAGGGCAGCCGCCCAGCGCCGCGGCCGCCGCTGCCGTCATCGTTCCTTCGCCATTAAGTAAGAGTTATTTAGAAAATAAAATAATTAAGAAATAAAATATAAGATTTTTTTTAGATGCAAGTATTCCCTAGACTATAAATATAAGGGATTTGTAATCATTTCAAATTAGTCAGGAAATAATTAAAGGGGTAACACCCTTCAACACCGGTGTTCACACTACACCACAACACCACAATTACCGCCGGATGGTCTGACGCTGAAAGCCACATATAGTGTCGAACGGTCTAACCCTAAGAACATATAGTGTCGACTTCAGCCGACGTTGTAAGTCCCGACGCTAAAACTCTTTAGCGTCAGACCGGACATTTAGCAAAACTCTGAGTCCTGATCAGGCTCTCTCTCTCTCTCTCGCTCGCTCACGAGGGAAGTGCCGCCGCCCCCCTCATAGCGCCGCTACCACGCACACGCGTCCACACCGCGCTCCGGCCGCCCTCCACCGCCGCCGTCGCTAGTCTATGTCGCTAGTGCCGTAACAGCCCGCCGGATCACATCTCCTGTTACTTTTCGTATTTGGAGACCACTTGATCCTCAGCCCTCACCACCGCCATCAAGATCAGATGGCCAGCGCATGGACAATCGTGTTCATAGCGGAGCTCCGCGCTGACATAGACGAGTACGAGAAGGCGATGACAACACACTGGGAGAAACAGCACGCTACCATGGAAGTCGCCAACGATGATGTCTCTGTCATGGGCGCCACCGGCAAATGACGACGCCTCCTGCAAGCGCCGACATCGTCATCATCTCCATCCACAACGAACCGGTGGCTACACCAACAACAACGCCGCAACACGTGGCTATGTTGTCCGACATGCACGCCAATGTCGTCCCCGCTACTCCCCCGATGACGCTACCGCTATGGACACCGCTGATGACAACAGCGCCCCCACGGGCGCCCGTCAACATTGTCCCCTCCACGATCACCATAACAAATCGAGGCCACCACCCGATGTCCACTAGCTGCCGACGAAACGCCTACCCAACTAGGCCAACGTCTCGCGGCTACATGGATAGCGCAGAATAGCTCCTCAGTCACAAGGCAAGTCCATTCCAACCGACATGGAGCAACTACCACCATCCTAAACACCATCACAACGACATCACCTGACGTCGGCCGATGTCAGAACAGACCGGCGCGTACATTAGTCAGCCCTCGAGGAGAAGCTGGCATGTGCCCTCAATAGTGTCGCAAACTGTGGTCGCGCCGACATCGACGAGAGATGAGATGCGCGCAAGAGAAGGACATCCAGAGCACAACTCTCGACCATCAGCATCCTAAACAACGACAAGAGATGGGACACACACAAGAAGGTAATTAATCAACCCAACTTCATTGCCTTCATCTTGGATCGTCACAAATAGCAAGTGGCAGAACAATCGTGCATCAACGCACAACGAACGCTGGGACGTACGCAGGAAACAGTGCTAACCGCAGACGGAGCAGCAGAACACCACAGACAACTGTCAACCTAACGGCACCACCGGTCACCGATCGAATCGATCGCAAAGCAAGCCGGAAGAGCAAGAACCCTCCATGACCGCAAAGATCATCACCTGTATCTCGCAGATTCAATTCGCGCACCCCTACCTACCATGAACAATCCCCCCATAGCAATTACAACACTAGCAAAAAAAGGAAGAAGAACCACCTACCTCGCCGCCCGTTGGAGGTCATGGAGCGAGGAGAGACCAGGGGAGGAGGAAGGGGAGTGTGAGCTTCTCACCAGAAGCTAGCACCGCCGCCCCAACTCCATTGACATGCAGGCCGTGGAGGTCGCAGAGGGAGGAAGGGAGGGAGGGGCGGCTCACCGCCGCCGTCGCGGGCGTAGGAGCGACGGGAGAGCAAATGAGCCCGAGAGAGGAAAGTGGAGATGGAAATCTATGTTTAGACGGTGGAGTGATCCCGTGGACGGACTCAAAGAAGAGCGGTGGAGTCGACGCCCGCCCCCGGCAGCGCATGGAGCGAGGGATTGGGCCCGGGCCGTCCGATGATTTGTGCAACGCCGGCGCACGACCGATAGCATTACCGTAATTTATATTGGTTCATGTTCCTCTCTTTTCTCCTAGCTTTCTACTAAATGTGTAGAATATTTCGATTCAAAAAAAATGTGTAGAATATTTGGCTCGTAGTATATTTAATATTGAGCCCGACACTATATTTTTTTGAGATTACACAAGATAACGCAGACGCTCAACACGCACGCACACTCACCCCCTATGAACACACGTGACGCAAACCCTACCCCTATGAGCACCTTCGAAGTACGAGCCGGCAAATCTTGAAGTTCGAAGTCACCACCGGCGCCTCGCTATCGACGGGGGCGCCGCCTACCACTTAATGCATAGCGCCGAAAAATCCCGAAATAAATCCGGGATAAAGTGTCGCACCCAGATTTGAACCCTCGGGTCGGAGCCCCCTAACCAATGGCCTTTACCATTGAGCCATGAGCCCGACACTATATTTGTATACCTGGTCCATTCTGATTTTTAAGTTGGACCATTTTTTTATAATAATGTCTAATAATAATTGTAAAAAGGAATACCAAATTTCTTCTAACCATGTTTGAGAAACATAAGTGAATTAATCTTGCTCATGCGGAATCATTTTTTTTTCCATCTATAAGACCATTTATGTTATGGAATTATTAAAATGTAGTAGTAAACTTTAAAACAGTCACATCAAACGAATTTCAATAACCAAACTCAAGCACATGTGTTTCAATCAGGGAAAGCACCAATAACAAATCCTTAAGCACATATGTTTCAATCAGGAAAGCACTATATAACAAATCCTTTGTTATAAAGACCAAATATAAGTAGTAATAATGATTTTATTAGTCAATGAAACTCCATGGAAAATAAAAATAAGGTATAAGGGCATTGGATCATGATCAGATTACAAGTCTAGATCATATAAATAGGATTATTATAATTAGGATTATATATATTACTTACATGTCCTAAATTATAAGTCGCTTTGACTTTTTTGGTTCATTCGCATACATTATTATATCTAGATGCAAAGTAAAATAGATGTAGTAAAAAGTCAGAGTGATTTTTAATTTGTAATGGGAGGAGTATAATAATGCTAGTGTTTGAGTCAACCGATTATGGTGATTGATATTATCGTAGGTTAAAGTGAGAAACTCCTATCATATCCTTTATAGTTTTGAGTGTTGGACAATCAATTAGGAGCAAGTACTTTTAGCATCAATCTAGTTGGATTTTTAGATGTCCTGTAACCTAGTCTCACCTTTATGGGGTTATATAGTAGTATAATCAAGAGTTTCAATTACATCTATCCATAATATACACAATTCTGTTTGCATCAAAATTTGATATCAATGAGAATGTATAATAGAAGTAAATCAAATGTACTCCCACTTATGATCCAGCTAGCTGCATGTTATTGATGGCATGTTATAGAAATAATATGGGAAAAGGATCCGTGCAGGTGCAGTACGTGCTTGCTGTAGTACGTGGTCACAAGAAGGAAGGCGTGAACCACGCCGGCGGCGGCCATAGCTGATTCTTGCCGACGGCACCTATCTTCTGCACCCTGCCGGCCTTTAGGCTATAGACGCCGACGTCCCTGAGCTCGTCTATGCGCTCGGTGTCGCCGGAATAGGAGTCGTCGAACTCGGATCTGCCGTTGCGCAGGCAGGCACCCCCAACTTCGTCGTCCGTGAAGTAGACGCAGCCGGGCGTGATCCCCGGTGCTCCTCGTCGAAAGGCACAGTGATCCATTGACGCCGACGAAGACTGCGGCGTCGCCGATGTCCGCCGCCTCCTCCCACCGGCTTTTGTCGTGGTCCAGTATCTGGACCTTGAAGAAGACGCGCCTGTTCTTGAGTACCGACGGTTAGGGTTTTCCTCGTCTCTAGCGTGTTTGAGGACGACCATCAGCCGCCCGTCCGTCGACACGGCGAGGTACTTGCGGCGCAGGCGTTCGTCCTCGTAAGCCAGCCTCGGCGCGACCTCGTCGCTCGTGAACTCGCCGGTGTCAACGTTGCGCTGCCACGCCTCGACGTGGCCGGTGTAGGTGATGGACAAGAATCGGCCGTTGTGGTGTACGGCGTCCTCGACGCCGTCGCAGGAGGGCGCCATCCTCCACAAGGGGTCCTCCGCCGTCGTGAAAGCTGGAGCGCCGATAAACCGGTCCGTGATGAGCATGGCGGCGTAGCTGCCCGGGCGCGGCGACGCGGAGAGGACAACCTTGCGGTAGAAGACCTGCCGCATCTGGGCGTCCGTGAACGTGTACGTCCTCGCCTTGTTTTTGTGCTCCGGCGGCGTCTGGCCTCCGAAACGGATCTGCAGGAAGGAGTCAAAGTCGATGCAGAACCAGCCGCCGTCGTAAAGCGGCTCGATGAACGTGACGGTGGAGATGGCCGGCAGATCAGCGTGCGCCCCGGTGACCGGGTTAGCCATGCGCAGGGCGGCGCGGTCGTCGGTGGTGACGAGCCACCCGCCGGAGGAACCGATGGCGACGTGGCCGCGCAAGGCGGCGTCCGAGGTGCGGACCGACGCGGATTTCCCGTCGGCCATGGACAGGACCGTAGCCTTGGCATCGTACTCCTTTGGCCCCGGGAGGAGGAGCCACGGCGTCTCCCGCAGGTTTTGCCCCGACGCGCCGATGAGGGAGGCGAAGGCGAGGCGCCTGAGGAAGTCGAGGCGGTGGTGGATCTCGGCCAGCACGTCGGACGGTAGGCGCTGGATCCGACGTGCGGCGGCAGCCCACTGCTGTGCATCCCAATGATTCCTCTCCTTCTGCCTCTGGAGTTGGCGGCGGCGTCGCGAACCGGCCATGGTTTGTTAGAGGATCAGACTAGGGCACCACGGCCCAGCTTATATATAGTAGTGTCCATGCAGGTCGGTGATCTATCCGTCCCGATCGAGCTTTGCATGACACGTATATGTACCATGCAAATTAACCATGCAGATATAACAACTAAAATCTCCCACCTCAACGGACGAATTTGCCCTTGGGCTAATTAACGCACCAGACGCCCCGCCAATGGGTTGTAATCCAAACTGAACCTACCCAAACCATTTGTGATGAGCTTAATTTTAAAACCCACCCAACCCGTCAATTGGACTGCTCTAACCAAACCAACCCAGTACAGTACAACGCGGATTTCCCGGAACGGCATGCGCGCGTCGCCCCTATCCTGCGGCTGCATGCGCGTTGAGATTCCCGCTAGTCAAACACCCAACTTCAACGCTTTCATTCCCGCATTCCTCTTTTTCCATTTCCATACCTACTGTTCGATGACTTCATTCCTAACTGACACAACTCTCATTCCGTTCCTTCACTTTCCATTCCATAGTTCCTTCTTCAACACAATTCAGCTGGCTTCCATACCTCTTCACATCTCATCTTTTTTTTCTCTCTCTTCAAACATTTTGAATTCGCTCTCTCCACGATCGCTCCAGCGCCGCCGCCCGCCGCCCGCCGGCTCTCTCCCCATTCCGCCGTTGACTCTGTTCCGTGCTTTGATTAATCCTTTTCTCTGCTTTACCTGATCCACTCCTCCCTATCTCAATCTCTCTGCTAGCTGATTCTCAATATCTTTGTCTCTGAACAGATCGAACGCCGCCGCCGCAACCTTCCCAGCAGCCGCCGCCGCTAAAAAGCCCTCCATCGACTCTCTTCAAGGTGCTTTGTCTCTTCCTTTATCGACTTTAACTTATCCACTCCTCCCTCTCACAATTTCTCTGCTAGCTCTGTCTCAATCTCTTCGTCTCGCTCACGATCCGGCCGGCACCGCCGCGCCGCCATCCGAGTCTGACGCAAAGATCAGCAACCGCCCTGGTCGCCTTTCAACCCCATCTCCTTAGGATTTGTTCAGATAATTGATGTATTCCTCCTGTGTCGACCATTAACGTACTCCCCCCCCCTCTCTCTCTCTCTCTCTGCCTAAATAACCAAATTTTATCCACTAATTATAACAACGTAATCTTTGCCCATGCAGCATGCTCTCTACATATTTTAATTTGACTTACGTGTGCCTCTAGATCTGTTTTTAAATCAGTTTCATTTTAAATCAATAGATCTCTTAAATCAATTTAATGGATTCAGTTATGTGTGCCTCTAGATCTGATTTTAAATCAATTTAGTTTTAAATCAATAGATCCGTTAAATCAGTTTAGTTTCAAAAAATCTATGATTCAATTAAGTGATGAAGAAATGGAGACCTTTAAATCATATGCAAGGATCCTCTGTCTAATTAAATAGTATTTGTTCCGTATCAGTGGATTGTGTATAGTTAAGAACTTGAAATTTCCATACTTACATTTTCTCTATTTAGTTTAAAAAATGCCAGATTTCATATCAGAGAACTTCTAAAATTTCCATACTTACATTTTCTCTATAGTTTTAAAAAAATGCCAGATTTCATATCAGTTGACTGTTTCCAATACTAATTTCACATATTAGATTGCCTCTAAATTTCTCGTATTATAAATTTCCATACTTATTTCACAACACTATATCAGTTGATTGTTTCCAATACTCATTTCCAATACTTATTTCACATATTAAAAATGTCAGGTTTTCGTTTCATTACACTATACGGTTGCAAATTAAAATATTTTTTGTTTACAAAATAAATCATTTTGGTAAACTGTTACAAATTAAACCAATAGCTTAAGCGACAAAACCGATACATTGTTGTACAGTTTATTTTCCTTCATTATTGTTGTATAATTGTATACTGCTGTATGGTGCATTTGCTCCAAATACCGTAAAAATACAACCGTGAGTGTATTTCCTTTACTCAAAGTGGTTTACAATCTTGTTGCTTCAGGTATGTGGAGTAACTGAATGGAGGATCAACATAATGCTATGCGAGGAACAGGGTTTGTTGTGAATAGCCCAATACATTATGGCTCTAACCAAATGAACAGGGCCCAAACGAATAGTGGTAATCATTTCGTGTACTATTAAGTTACTGTTTTCTAAGCATATAAAGATACTATTGCAAAATTTATTCAGAACAAGGCTAGCAGCGTTGATGTATTCTTCCTATTTATATTTTCCACCTCCTCTCTCTCTCTCTCTCTCTCTGCCCATCACTAATTTTCTCCACTGATTCTATCTATGTAATGTTTGTCCATGCACCATGCTCTGTATCTTTTGTTTTACTGCACTTATAAGTGCCTCCAGATCTATTTTTAATCCACTTATGTGTGCCTCTGTAAATATTTCCATTAAAACAATTTAGTTTAGAAAATCTGTGGTTCTATCTGTGTAATCTTGGTCCATGCACCATGCTCTGTATCTGTTTTTACATTACTTATGAGTGCCTCTAGATCTAGTGTTAATCCACTTGTGTGTGCATCGGTAAATATTTCCATTAAATCAATTTAGTTTATATAATCTGTGGTTTAGTTATGTGATGAAGTAGCGTATGTCCTATTTAAATAGCATTTTTTACATATCAGTGGATTTTTTAGAGTTAAAAACTGGCTTTGCAAGACTTACTTATCAGTGGATTTTTTTTACATATCTATGGTTTAGTTAAGCAACTTTTTAGGGTTACGGTACTATAGTGTACAGTAAGTTTAGCAACAAATCCATATTGAAAGCATCTTTCCTTTTACTGTGGTTTATCTCCAATATTATCCAACGTGGTATTTTCTATTATTATTGGTGACATAGGTCACCCGTACTATTATCTATAAGTATTGTATTGTTAGTTTTCTTGAAAAATTATTCCACTTGTACTTCTAAAATCCTTTTGTAATGAAAACTAACCTGTGTTCTGTGGTCCAATGACAGTGCTGAGTCCTACCTATCACTGTCATGTTCCATGCTTCCAGAGCCGTACCTAGGATTTTGAGGCTCCGAACAAAATACAGGATGAGGCCCTAAAAATCAATAAAATCAAAGGATACTTCACTTAGTTATGAAGCTTCAGAATATATATTGGTTTTAAATTACTAAGGACAAATCAAATCTTAATGTTAAAAGAGTAGAAGTGTGGAGTAGACTGAAGTAACAAATTAGCTTATGTAACAAATCAAATCTTAGTACTATTTTACTGTAATTTTGGAGGCCCGTAACGGTCGCCCACTTTGCACCTATTAATCGCCGGCCCTGATGCTTCTCAAGCAACCCAACAATGTTGAATGTGCACTCATATTAATATTGTTTACTTTAATGGGCCAGTTGTAGAGTATGCATTCAACTCTTGTAGCCTCCTGCCAATGCTTATATTGATAGTTATTTAAAAAAACACTAGCTAAGATTTCACAGAAAAATCTAATCAGTCTTACATGATTTTCAAATATGAGAGTAGCACATTTTAGTTTCTAACTTCCATTTTTCACTCTTAGAAAATCAGGAAAAAAAAACTCTTTATTGCCAATTCAATATTGTACATTTTTTACTCTTGTAAGGTTTTTTTACTGTATATTTGGCTTCTAGTTCTTTAACCAAACAAAATCTATGGATTTTTCTTTACAACCTACCATAATGGGTTCAACTCTAGGTGAAGAACCATACAACACAGTTGAAATCTATATGAACCTGGACCTACCTACTTTTCAAACGATAAAATATCTAATACGTAAAACAAAGCCTACAGTTTTTTTTTTCGATAACCTTGCACTGATTACTATGCGCAATTTGAAGTCTTGTTAGATCTAATAGATAGAACAAGAGAGGATTTTTAGAATAGAATTATGAATCTGGGTTAGAAGCACCAATCTGAAATATATATTTTTAGAATAGAATTATGAATCTGGGTTAGAAGCACCATGATTTAGTCCCTAATTCCTAAATAAGGTAGCACAAATGAAAGCCTGACTATTAGGCTAACTAATTAACTAACATTATAAAGGTAGTAATAAAGAATAAAGAATAAAAAATATACATAGTAGAACTGGAAGCATTAGTGGTCTGACTGAGATGATTTTAAAACTCAAATAAGCAACAAAGTAAAAATTTTAAAAAAGTCTACTAATTTCAAAAGCATCCCCACACAGGATTGGGAACTGACTGAGATGATAATGAACCGTCAGCAATAGGACCTAACTGAAACCCAATTTGAAAAAAAACATAATTGAATTAGTTCCTGTCGTGCAAGGACGGTTACATCCGTCACATCCCTATTCCAATTGCTTAGAATTCCTGAAATTCTGCATCCTACCACTGAAACTTCATTCTCATCCAGAGTTTTTGAACTGTTTGTCTGTATGATAAATGTAGTCTATTAGTATACACGACGAAGTGATTAGTATGAACTTAGAACAAAATCTTTCACATTATTAAGAACCTCCAGGACCTTTCCTAACTTCCGCTTCATATGGATGAATTATTTTGGTTCCTACTATATATCACATCTTTACTTTGCCTCAACTGTCAACATTCATGCAGATAAAATTAGCCAAAGTTTAATCTTTCTGAATTATAAAATGTCTGCACATCTCTTTGTATCATGTTTTTCCCAAAGGTCATCACCCCGGCAGTGTCGGATATGCATTTGTCATCACCCACCAGTACCATGTTTTTCCCAAAGGTCATCACCCGGCAGTGTCAGATATGCATTTGTCATCACCCACCAGTTCTTGTACACACCGGATTTTGATAGCTCCATATGCATGTTTGTAGCATAGTTTCAAAGTGTGGACTAAAAGCAATTTCCATCATTTTAGAAATCTCTTTGTAAACACAAGATGCCACACATCAATCAAAAAACAGGTGACCAATTGTTCTGCTCATTACTAAATATAAGCAGGTAAAGTCATTCATAGTTCTTCTAAGCAGTCTACTGTGGCTGTGAGACAATAACAATAGTAAAATGTATCAGGATTCTGAAGTCATATAAACAATCAGAAGTTGCAAATGAATAGAATAAAAAAATTATGGCAGTTCTAGCTGATTGTTGATATTGAAGTCTGAAGGACAGCATTTGACCTTCTATCTCTAGTAATTTGATTGCTTCATTACGCATAAAGAATTTTGACATGAACTTCAATCTGTACTGGAGACCATGGATCTGGCCGACCTCTCCACAGATTTGGCTTCTTGCATCTTGAATTCAGATACAGATCCTCGCGAGCTAGCAACACTTGAGATTTGTGGCAGCGCTCGAGCAGCCCTAGGCTCCAAGCTGAAGAGGGAGCCAGGGAGGGACGCTGGTCCTCGGACGCCGGGAGATGAGACGCAGTGCGGTTGTAGTAGCCGGCAGCGGTGGGTGCTGGCAGCTAGCGGGCCGACGGCGGCGGGGGGATGTGGGCGACGAGGGCGGCGGCGGCGCTCAGAGATGAAGATACGGAAGGATGGGGAGTGGAATACGGAGTACGATAGCAGAGGGGAGAAAGGAGACGGGATGAGTTGGGAATAGAAACAGCAAGAGGTGGGGAATCAAAAGTGCACATGACCGGCTCGGAAACAGATCCGGGAAAGGAGGCCATGAGAGCGCGGGTTGACCGGCGCGCATCCTAAAGCACTGCTGAACGGCCAGAGATACCGTGTGCGTGCGCATGCCGTTCCGGTTTTGTATTTTCGCAGGACAGTATGCTATTTGAACCCATGGGTCTTCCAGCTCACACGAACGAGAGAATCAACATCAAGCATGCATATGCTGGATCGGACGACGTACGAACGTCAAGCCATGCATATGTGGAAGAGACCGGTCTGCTTGCTGTTAGACGTGGTGTGAATCGTGTGATGGGGTGGGTTCGAACCGTGGCTCAGCCCGTTAGCAAACCAATCCAAACCGAACTATACTCTAAGCACAGACTCGAACCAAATCAGCCCACCAGTTTGGTCAGCCTGTTTCCACCCAAATTAAATTGGCCCAACAAAAACCAAACCATACAAACTGGTTCCACCCAAACCATTGGCAGGGCGGGCACCACCACCAAGACGCTGCTGCAGCGCGCCATCAACGACGGGCCAATTCAGACACATGTTGTTGATACTCAAAATTGTCCAAGATGACCTTAGGTATGATGTATGAGTTATACAACGGCTATGGACATAATTGAGGTAAGTGGCGTCGCAATCGAGTAAGAATTCACACGGAGAAGATGATGAGTCACGGGAAGCCGGCCCAACCCGGCTAAGCCGGTTTGGCTAGCCGGCCAGGGCTGGCTTCACCCTCTCACCCGGTTAGCTGGATCCTTCGCCCGGCTAGCGGTTGCCCGGCTAGGCCGCCTGTGGCCTAAAATTCAACTTAACCGACTACTAAGGCCGGCTAAGCCGCCGGACAATTTTATCAAATGCAAGAACTAACTTCACCATGCGTTCCTCTCGTCGCGCTCATCAAAAACCATATATGGTATGCCTCATTCGAGTCCGGATGAATGAATTAATTATGTTTGGAAGATTTACTCGGATTTTCATGTGCCGGTCGGCTTAGCCAAGTGGCCCGGGCGGCTAAGCCGACTTGGGCTGTTTTTGCTGTTTTTCATCCCCTCGTCGGCCCGTGGAAATCGGCTAGGCCGACTTTAGCCGATTTTGGAATCGGAGTTCCTCACGTTTTGGAACGGGTTTCAACTCTTCAAGGGATAATACCACCCGCCTCCTTATATATTTGAGATTCACGGCTGATTGAGGTGCTCAACACACAATCGACACAAAACCAATCTACCATCTCTCTTACCCTGCTCTCTACCTCTCCTTCTTCTTCGTCGCCGCTGCTATGAACAGGAAATTGACGACGACAAGGCTCTAGAGCGGTCAGGTCGGCTAGGGCAGCCCATAGCCGCGCTGCACACCCTCACAGGGTCTATCCCGGGCGTGTGGGGTTTCGGGTTTCAAGAGACTTAATATCGCTCCTGGTGAGTCTCATTCAGCGATGTGTCTTGCGTATCGCGCTCATCACTCGAGCCACAAGGCCTAGGTGTGGATCCTTAGGTGCTGGCCAATTTCTAAATTTGACATCTCATACATCGAGCGATTATGCTCCTTATCTGGTATGTTACTGATTTAGTTGTCAAAACAAGTTGCTGCTTGACAGCACTCCTCCAATTAGGCCACGCAACGTTTACAGGCTCATCGTGGGACATGGGCCCAGATGCTCTTGCGACAGGCTCGGTTGTGGGCTGTTGAGTATCATTGGGTTGCAGCTAGAGATGCAGGCGGGGTGGGTTGTAGACCGTCCACAGCCGCAAGGCTGTCCACCAAGCTATTTAGCGGGCTATGCGGACGTCCGCTAGCCGCAAAAATTCTCTGATCACGAACGGTCGGTGGGATTAGCGAACAGACATGTTATGCCCGCTAAGGTCCGCGATGCTCGGTGTGCCTGCGGACTCCTGGAACTCAAATGCGATGTTCTTTTTGACCTCTGTCGTGCAGTTTGAACTACAATGCTTTTGACCTGCTCGAGAAGTACAGGGAGAGCCATCTCGTCTTCAACGACGATATCCAGTTAGGCTATACGTACTAGCTTATGACAGCAGCATTCAGAAACAGGGGATGCTCTGCTGCCTGTTTTGTGTTCGTCCATTTTATTTTGGCAAAATTTGCCCACGGGACACTAAAAATGGTGTGCTTTTGCTGAAGGACACTAAAAGTGGACTCCTTTTGCTGAAACACATATTCATTTGTTGCAAATTTGCTAGAACACATTTCAGTGGTGGCATGGAGAGAGAACGCTGGTGAGTTGACCGTTTTGCCCCCTGGCTCGTTGGGACCCGACCCGAGCCGCCGCCGCCGCACCCTGCCCTCAACGCTCACCATGGCCGCGCCGAGCCGCCGCTAGGATCTCCATGGCCACGCGTTGGGCGAGGAGCGCCGTCACATCATTGCGCTGGAGGCCGCCCTCTCGCCTCGCGTCGTCCCCGCCGGCCCGTCTTCCCGCGCTTCCTTCGACGGCGAGTCCATGACCCGCTACCATACCAGGCCGAGGAAGGCATCACGTCCCGGTCCCATGTAGATCTCCGCCCTCGTCGTCCCCCACCACGCGCTGCGCCCGCCGGGCGCGGGCCCCGCCACGCCGCCCGCGAGCACCGGAGAGCGAGCCGGCCGCCGCGCGCCCGCCGCCACGGCTCCAACGTCACGACCGCCTTGGGATGGAGCTGCATCCCACTTCACGATGCCCTCCATGCCCTGGCCGGCGGGCCGCCGCTAGCTGGGTGTGCGGTGGAGACGGCGGCGAAACCACGCCATCGCGGCGCTTTACGCTCCCCCAACCTGCGACCACACCGCGCGTCCCTGCTGCTCGCCTTGGCCGCCCGAGGTCGAGTCGGCCCTCGACGCCGTCCCCCTCCCCTGCCCGGTCGATCCAGCGAAGAAGTCCAAACGATCCAGGGGCAAAACAGTCAGCTCGCCAACATTCTCTCTCAATGCTAGCGTGGAAATGTGTTGGCAAAATTTGCACCAAACGAATGTGTGTTTCAAAGAAAGGAGTCCACTTTCGGTGTCCCTCAGCAAAAAGCGCACCACTTTTAGTGTCCTGTGGCAAATTTTGCCTTTTATTTTTGTTGGTACTGTGCTGATTAATGAATATGAACACGATGCTTGTTTGTGATTCTTGCAGGGAACAGCCTCCTTGGTCGTCCCACACTTACCTGTTTCTCGGTGCCGGTGAGGTCAGCTTTTGTTGCTCAAAGTTTCGGGGCAAATCAAGCGCTTACGAGCTCGGCGCGCTTGGCAGTGTTGGCTGTGGAGACGTTGTCGCAGCGTGGCGGCGGCGGAGCACTGACAGCAAGAGGGCAAAACGAACCAAGCAGTTGGCTAGGTAGCTGCACCTGCACGTACGTCGTTGCCGCGCCGAGCGAACACATATATATAGCCGCAGGCAGCTAGCCCGCATGCCAGCATGACCGAGCTTTGCGGAAGGCGGCCTGGATCTTGACGACGGTGGACGACACAGCCTCAGGGACGACGGCAGCGGCGGCAACCTCAGGACGCCCGAACGGAGGACGAAGGCGATAGGCGGCTCCTTTGCGAGCTTGCGGGTTCTTGCGGGCTTTGCGGACTTCCTCTATTGCCCAACGGGCTTTGCGGACTTCGGCCACTAAGGCCACGAAGAATTTGAGGATAGGACACAAAGACCACCAAGTCAAAATTTGTGGGGCGGCCTTGCGACTTGCGGTAAAAGCCCGCCCCACCTGCAACCTGAGTTGCAGCAGGTGTGGAGCGGCCGGTGACAGAGCTGCTGCTGTTCCACCGGCGCGACGGCGAGATGCAGGCAGACCACGGTGATGCCACAAGCAGTGCAGCGGGCGGCATGCTAGGAAGCTACGGACATGGCGATGAGCGCGACCAAGTCCTCCTTCTGCCATGCCAAGGGACTCCCAGACCTAAGAAACTGCTGCAAAAGCCCACACCTTGGCTCATCCCCGGTGCAGCAGTTCCGCTGAACGTCCATCAGCCATCCCCACAACATGAACGAAGAGGAAGCAACAGTCCGCTCCGGCAGCCGTCAGGCCACCAGCCGGAAAAGAAATCCACGGCCGCCACCGACGATAGCAACCCGGAAGAAACTCGCATCACAGGGGAGAAAGGAATCATTCCCCTTTCACAACAAAAAGAGGAGCTCACTGACCTCGCATATGCCGCCGCTTGAACAAACGTCCGATGAGGCCAGAGTCGCGTGTACAAGAGCTACCTGGAATCGATGCCAAAGAGGCCACTAGAGGCGAGGAGGACCTCCAGATTTGCTGGCGGAACAAGAAGAACCCCGTCGCCCTCTGTAGCATCGAGACGGTCTAGGAGAAACCCAAAATGATGTTGTTTTCAATAGAGCCACTTCTTCTAACTCCCACATGCAAGTAATTTTTAGGGGGGGAGGGGGGCTATTGGATCATATGCTGGATGTTATTCTTTAAAGAGGAAGAGAGAAATGTTTTGAGGATGGGGTGCAGAAATATTGAGACTACCGAGCTTTTCAACATATTTGGGTGGAGGTCCACCAAGCGGATTGAGGTTTAACTTAGTTTGAGTTTTGTTTTTCTTTTCTTCTTTTTGAAGCATCCTGTTTGTGTTGTACAATTTTGTTCTTTTATCTTTTCTTTACTCTTTATTTTATTACTACATAAAAAGTATGAAAGGGAGACTATTTTTCGTGCGGTAAAAAAACTATTCACCGTCGCCTCGCTCCGTGCGACGAAGCACCCGTCGCTCCGCTCCCCCTCCCCTGCGATCGGTCTACTCCTGGATTTCCTCCTAAATTCTCCCTCTCTCTAGATGGAAAGCACCGGTGCAAAAATAGGACACAAACCAAGCGACATGCAAAAGGAAACAATCCAAATCCCTCTTCTATTTTTGGCGCATGTTCCCTCTCCTCTCCTGGCCGCCACCATCTCCTGATCGACCTGCAGGTCCGTCGCTGCCGCACGCACGGTGGCCATCCGCTATCAAGGACGCAAAGGCCAGTCGCCGAGAGGTCGATCAGGACCGTCGAGAGGACCGTCGGCGCCAGTGGCCATCCGCTGCCGAGGACGCGCAGGACTGTCGCCGGCAACAGGCGTCGACAATACCGTCGCCACCGCAAGGAAGGCCAACGTGCATGACCCATCATGCTCACGAGCTGCCCAATCCAGGTGCGGTTGAATAGCCCTTTTGTTCATAACGTGTCAATCCAATTTTGTTTCCCTCTTGCCTACTGTTCATGGGCCGGCAATTGGATTCGGAATTTGTATTATGCTTTGGTGTTTCTTATGCCATCCAGTTTTCCCACGGTTCTAGCATGTATAACTGGTTTTGATGATCGGCTGGCATTAGGTGTCCAACAATCAAGTCAATTCGATCCCGGTAATCAGTTTCTCTTTTTAGGATCGAAGTTTCTCTTTTGACTTCACCCAAAAACGTTGGCACCAGTATTGTATCTTCTTTATTCAGTTGCAAAGGATTGCATTTTATTTATATCAGTCGTCATTGTTTTTTTAGCACAATCTAATCAGAAGCCAAACATTCATTTCAATTTTTTTTTGCAATACAAAAGGTTGATAGAACCCTGAATGATCGGTATATGAATATACCCATGCGCGATGGTGGTTCTGACCTTCCTAATTTTAGATATGGATTTCAGATTTTAGATTATGTCTTATGCATGGTTGACTGGTACAGTTCAGAAAATTCAGTTGTGCAAAAATTTTAGTTTTTCACCATCAGTCATCGAGGTTCATAATTCACATATAAATAAATAGGATCAAGAGTCTATAAATTGAAAACAGAGTGCAATAGATTTTCGTTCAGCATTGATACTCGTCAATCTTATTCTGATTATGTGCATGAACCAATCGAGAATTGAGTTTTCATGTATCCTAGAATGCTTAAAAGAGAATGATTTGCTATAAATCTAAGTGTTGCTCCAGCAGATGGTTGACCAACGGGGCTGTGGGCATGAGCCATGCTTTTATCTCCATGAATGCTAGAGATGCTTCCTCTCTTTTATCTACACCCTATTTCATTTTGATTCCACTGTCTCTGCTCTCACTTTCAGTATTTGTGCTGCTTCTACATATTTCAGACTGATGGAAGGGCTCTAATTTGGCCACGCATCAATCTATTATTCCTAGGTATGTAGATGTTTGTCTTGCTCTGGCGGTGTCCATTGCTTTACCATGAATGCCATCCATTGTCCAAGGACCTGTTGGGTGAATGCTTAGCACAACATGTTATTGATGATATGGTTTACAAAGTGGCCATTCAACATGGCGTTTACAAGGGGATGTCGGGGGGTATTTATAGTCCCCCCCGGCCCGTAGTTGTACAAAAATATTAAGAATCCTGAAATGTCTCTCTATAGTTCATTTTCTCCAAATAAGACGTATTCTCCATCTTCGCGTTTCTTCCAAGTTGGTCTTACGTCTTCGCGATGCTTTTCGCTCTCTCTCAAGAAAATATTTCTATCTTCGCAGCCCGAAGCTGTTGTGGCCATCTTCGCATGGTTTCCTGTCTTCATTTTTTCTATTTCATTTTTTGTTGCCCTTCGGGCGAAGCCAATGTCTCATGAAGCCACCTTCGTCACATTATTCATCTTTTGTTTCTGCAATTGTCCCGAGCACCCTGAAATCTTCAAAGTCTGGAATGAAAGTTAAAATAGAAATCAAAGTTAGATCCCAATAGGGCCTGTTCATGTTTGGTTCCCATGAATGTCACCCATTGTCCAAGGGCCCGTCTCTTAGAACATATGGTGAACTTGTTTTACATCTAGGGCTTTGCAAGCCTATCTTATTGCGAAGTTAGATCATATTGTTAGGCTGTGTCAATTTGTTTGATATTAAATGAGAAGGTTAGAAAATCTAAACCAACCAAACACGTCTATTTTGTTAACATAAATTAGTGCAGTGATGGTATTATACTTGTCAGTATATAATCACCATTTTATTACGATTTTCCCATGAAGTATTTGACTATGCAAAAGGTCTAACAGAAGAGAGAGCTAAAAGTATTGTCTAAACAGGGCTCCAATTAGTGCATTATTATCATTTACTTTTGAGGGATATAGCTTGTTCCTGGATCAAAGGATTGCACTGTCATAATGTGGGATATATGCGTGATCATTAGAAAATGGTCTCTCACGTTTTTTTGTTCTCTGCATATAGGAAGCACTTATTGTTTTTTTAAAGAAAAAAATTGTACGATTGTTGATTGAATTCCTGGATTCTAAATGCATGCTTGCATAAACTGCCTGAACTTTCAATTTTGCACTGCTGAATCTCTCTAAACTACAGTAGTCCAGTAAAAAAAGTGCCCTGAACTTTGTTGTCCTTACCTCATATGAACATGAAACTATCTGCTAATTATTCCTGATCCTTTCTTGCAGGCATGTTGTATTGAGTATTTGATACTAGAGAGCGACAACTTATCAAAGTTGTTCCCAGATGCACACCTAACCATAGGTAGCTTGACTCTGAATTCACATGTGCTATTTGCCATCCTGACTGTGCTCTGACTGTGCTCTTATCGGCATGCCTACCACTTGGCTTCGTGATCTCAGCTGCCTCAGCTTCATTTCAGGCGCCAACTCACTTGTTGCCTTCATTGTTTATTTCGCCAAATACACTTGACTGTTTCATAGATCACCGAACCAAGGCAACGTCAAGAGGACTGTCAGCCTGCAATTTGTGCATCTGCTGGTGGAGTCGTTGCATCTATCGTCATTGTTTCATGCTTGTTCTGTTGGACTTGTTGATCACGTTGGGACAGTCAAGAGTGAAAGGGACGGTACTGAACTTTCTGATATCCCATTGCCATCGGCTTGTATAGGTACTATTACTCAGGCCATGGAGTGTTCCCTAACATTTACTCATCTCTGAAGAAATGCCACCAGTTCTCTGTTCTTTTCACCTGGTAATAAAATCATACAAGCTGTAAATTTAAGTCAGATATTCATGATCTCATGCTTTTAAATGGTTTATTAGACTATACATGGAGATGCTATATACACACTACATGTGAACTGTAAAATGATCTGTACATATTAGATGTACATTTCAAGAAGAACATGTTAGATGTACATTTTAAGAAGAACACAATGTAACACGGTTATATTTACTCGAATATTATATTTAAGTTTGTATATAAGACCGCTTGTGCATGGTGTATATCGTGAACGCTTGATGTCTAATAGTCAACTGTGTGTGTATGTGTGAGATTAATTAGAAGCTCAATTGGATAATCAAATTAATATTTCAATTAAATATCACTTTAATATCATTGTTTATTTTATAATATTATTATCTTATCATGCGATTCATATGTTTTATATAAAAAATAGTTATCCCGTAGCAACGCACGGGGCGTGATACTAGTTGTAGCTTAAATACTACTTTCTATAACCACTATATGCACTTATGCAGAGACGGGACGTTTTGTTTCCTTTTATCTTTTTTTCCTTTATCTAAAATAATAATACGATGATGTTGTAGCACTTTACAAAATCTTATATTTGGGCCATCTCTAGCAAGGCATACAAATTGACTAGAGAGAGTTTATCATAGAGGGGAGAGAAGAGTCAACTCTAGTATTTTTACCAAATCATAGTAAATAAAAAATTGAATCCCTTCAATTGATTGGCATCATGACTAGTGGTGGATGATGTCCCGCCCGAGGCAAAGAAGTGCATCTTTGGCTCGTGTTGTGGGGCGTAGCAAAATGCACATCGCTGCCCCACGCACTACTAGAATCCTCCTATTTCCCTAGGGTAATTTTATTTCCCTACCGTTTTTTAAACTTCCTAGGGAAAGATTGGTTTCCCTAGAGTTGTATATGAAAACCGTAGGGAAAGTTATCTTTCCCTAGGAACTCAGCTCATTCGTCGGGAAAGTTTGATGTGGTGGCATTGAAGCATGGTATGTGGGTGCCCATGTGGCTTGTTTCCCTACCGTGGTAGTAGATTCCTAGGGAAACAATTTCGCATCCCGCGTTAACTGGTCAGGCGCGCGATTTGAAAATTTTTTGGATTCGAGAGCTTGTGGCTGGTCCCAGCGTTTCATACCTTTTATTTAATGGCTGGGCATACTTCTCCTTTCTCTCCTTGCTCAAGTCCGGTGACCGGCCCTCTCCTATCACAAGCCAAATCAAGTTCTGGATCAAACATTGCCCCCGGCAGCTAGAGCTTGAGTCCACCGCTGGATATGTGCTCCAATGCAGCCACCTTAGGCGATGCCCGGGGAGACACAGGAACACAGCAGGCGACGGCGAGCAGAGAGGTAGGAGATGTGCGGTGGCTAGTTGGAGGAGAAAGGTCGCCGGCCGAGGTGGAGGATCTTCCGCTCCATGGAGGTAGGCTCATATGCGTTTTGTTTTCCTATCTCTTTACACTTGTGGTTTTGTTTTCTTTTGCTCGAATCTGAAGGCAAAGCACTACTGTACTACTAGGTTGATGACTCTAGAACTCAGATCTGCTGATTGGTCAAAAATTATTGCAGTTGAGCAGTTTGAGCCAACTTGAAACTGAAAAGGATATGTACTATCGTTCATTTCTACTAATATTTGGTAAGCATATTAGATGCCACCTCGTTGATTTGCTGTTCTGAACATGTTGCAGCACTTGATATTTCAATTGTGCATTGGATCAGGTTACTTTGGTGCTCTGAAGTTCCAGCGACCAGCTCGTACAGTCCTAAGGAAGCTTGACGCAAGCTGCAATGGCCGGGCCTTGTGTTTGTCTTTGGATGCATAGAATAGGTATAGAAATATATATGTTGTAAATCGATACACAAAAGAAGTGCATATATGTAACAAATCAATGTTGTGTATAATTACAGTTCAATAAAATCAGTTTTGATTGGAGTTACTTTTTGTAAGTATCGATGAGAAGAAATAAAACAATAAAATAAATACATATGTATCAAATAAGAATATATAAATGCTATTGTATATATAAATAAGAAAATCAATGACATGCTGAAAAAACTTTCCCTAGGAACATGAAACGGTAGGGAAATAACCTTTCCACGTGAGATTTGATGCCATGTCACCAGGTTTCCCTAGGGTTCAAGAATCGTAGGGAGAATTTCTTTCCCTAGAGTTTTTGTCGAAACCGTAGGGCACGGTTGATTTCCCGTCAAAATAGTCCCTAGGTACAGTTCCCTACCAAATTTCCTAGGGAAACCATTTCCCTAGAGTTTTTTCAGTCTTTCCTAGAGTTTTGGCCCTAGGGAAACTAGTAGATTCCAGTAGTGACGGGTGGCATATGCTCGCTCACTATCCTCTCCTTGCCACCTGCGCAAGCTGGCTGTCTCCTACGAAGACTCTGACGGTACATCTTTGTTGAGGCGTTTGAAAATGGGTGTGTTTGATTGGTGCGCTGTGCAAGGCCTGGCCGGCGAGCCAGGCCCAGACCAGTCACAGCCTGGCCAGAAGTGTGCAGACGGTGCCTTGTTTATTTGCCTTGCAGCAAAAGAGCCTGACCTAAATGATCATGTGTTTGATTTGCATCCTGGAGCCTAGCCCAACATAAAATTGCACGCCACAGCCTCCCACCGCCGCCCCAAATCGTCCCGCACAAGCTTGGCAGACCTTGGCCGTGAGAAAATGAATCCCTAGAGTGTGTCGTGGGATGCAGGAGAGAGAAGAAAAATGCACACCGGTGGCCAGGCTCCAAAACGGACTAAATGAATCATACACAGGTCCTTGCAGCTAGAGGGTTCGGCCACCCCTGTTGGCCCATATCAAAAACACCTGTAGCAACCACACCTTACCATTCGGCGGGGCCAGTTGTCTTGGTCTTGCCTTCTTGCGGTGCCATCCTTGGTCTCCTCCTTCACATTGCTCATCATTAGTCTTTTTGTTCCTTGTCAGTCGTGCTCCATGTCAACGACACGAGGTGGAGACTAGAGTTGAGATCTAGTATGACCGGTTCACCACTCTAGATGTTCTTCAAGAAATACTCCCTCCGGGATGGTATTAGAAGTAATTTTGGACAAGGTTTGGGTCAAACATCTTAATATAAATCATCAATAACTTTTAAGTTGTTGAGTTTGTAAATTTAAAAATTATATGAGTAGATTTGTCTTAAAAATACTTTGATAAAATTAGTATACATATATCACATCTTCATAAATATTTTTATAATAATAAGGGGGTTAAAGTTGTGTTTTGGAGACCGTGTCGCTGTCCTAAACGACTTCTAATACCATCCCGAGGAAGTATTTCCTAATTCCTTAGGGATTGGTCTGTCCAAATTTGGGATGAGTAATTTGCACCAATTTTTTAAGAAATGATCCCTTAGTACGGATGACTCCATCTGCCAGTGTCTCTCAAGCAAACGTTTATGTATGAACCAGAAAGAGCTGCATGAGATGATTAGACACTCCTTTTTATCCCTTGTCCACACGGAAACACAAAGAAAGAACCATATAGATGAGCTACAAATTGCAACCATTAGCATGAGGTATGTACTGATCAATCTCTTTTGTCCTCATAATGAGGCTGATACGAAAACTAAATTTACAGAAAAGACGAAAACTAATATCTTTATAAAATATGAAAACCATACGCGATATGCCAAATGAAATGAAAACAACGGAGTTGGAAGGAAATGAGCTAGATATCTTAGCTCCTCTTCCTTGTCATCACAATTGCCAAAGGCCCCTTACCGTAATGGTAAGACCAGGCCGGCGGCACTCCTGAGGTCCTGGGTTCGATCCCCCCGGAGAGCGAATTTCAAGCCAAAGGTTAAAAAAATTCCCTCGCCGCTCCCCGTGTGCTAAAGCATAGTGGAAGTTCGACCCATCTCACGAGAACGCGGACTCCCATGTGCGGGCGGGGGCCAGGGGGTTCGGGGGTTTTCGATCCGGTGAGAAGATCATCTTCTTAATGAAATACTTTGGTGGGACGTCGTCCCCTCCAGTCGAGTTTTTTTTGTCATCACAATTATGTTTTTTTCCTCTTTCCAGCTAGGCAACCTTCTATCCAAAATAAACACACATCTTGCTTCAGGAGAAGTTAAAAAACTTTTTAACAAAGGCAGCCGAAAGATATAACAAGAAAACAAAAGAGAAAAGAATAAATGGCCCAGAAGTGGGATTAAAACATAGGAAAGGGGGTTATTTATGTATATAGACATGAAATGAAAAGAAAAGATAAGTGAGAAGATGGCCACGGTAGCTATTAGCCAAACAAACACTCTTCTACTTCTTCCTCCGTTGCTCTGTCAGTTTTGTCCACTTCTCTTATCCAAAAAAAAATTTTGTCCAAATCATATAATAAATAAATCAAGTATTGTTACGAGGCTGGGCCTCTCCGCCTTCATCTCTCTCCCTCCAAATCCAAACGCCGATGCAAATGCTGCTCCACGCCGGTCCCTCGTTCCTGCTCGCGCCACCTCCGCGCATCACCGCCGCTGCCGCCGCCGCTTCGTCGACAGCTTCGCCGCGGAGATCGGGGACACCGCAATCCGCGCCGCCGACGTCGCATTCCGCGCGCGCCGCTGCACCCGGGTCCCGGAGGGTGCGTCCCGTCGCGCCGAGGGCCCCCATGGCGACGGCGGAGGAGGGCGCCGGCTCTGACGTCGGCCTCGCCGACGCCGAGGCCACCCAGGTTCGCCCGCCACCGCCACTGCCGCTCCTCACGTTGCGGAGTTTAACGCAATTGTTATCGCTTGGGCCACCTTTTTGCCAACAATTACGCCATTACCCCTTAACCTGTATTGGTCGGGCCCACATGGTAGTAACACGAACGCCATCCACCATTAGTGAGCTCGTGGTGGTGACTGGTGATCCGATCCTGACCTCTTCAGGTGCTCTCCACCTGCACCAACAGCAGCAGGATAATGGTGATGGGTCCACTTGTCATTGTCATTAAGAGTGGCATACATACGTTTGGAAACTAGTGAGCATTTACAAAAACTGGAAGGTTGAATAATGTGAAAAAATATTTGGATACAGCATATGGGAATGATATGTCTACATTTGTCTAGAAGATTTGGACATTACTTCTGTAGAATTTGAACTTTTAGTGTCTTGCAGTGGAAATTATGAGTCAAAGTCTCACATTTCAGACCTTGTTGTTGTCTGAAACTTTGGAGCACAAAATTTTTTAGCATGGATGGTTTTCATTGCTGATTTGGCCCCACTATTAAAATGACGTCTGCAGCTCACTTAAAGCTTTCTACTGAGTATTTGTTAATATTTTGTTCGTTTGATACTGTTTTCTGAGTGTTCCTTTGGTCAATTGCTGATGTTGCATCTGCAGGGGTTCTTGTTGGATGCAAGGGCGTACTGGGTGACAAGATCCTTGATTGCATGGGATGTCAGTGATCAAGAAACTTCTCTTTTCTTATATGCAAGCAGAAATGCTACAATGTGCATGTCGAGTGGGGTTATTCAAGGTAGGTGCCATCAACAGGTGCCTTGTAAACTCATGCGCCATTAATGTTACAATTCATGCCTGAGCCTCATTAATGTTGCAATTCATGCTGGTTTGGTAGGTTATGATTCAAAAGTTGAGCTACAACCAGAAAACGATGGACTTCCATCCAGTGTACGCAGTATTATTTCAATTGTCTGTTGTGCTGCAGTTCCTGTATGATTGTCCCTCTTTCTGTTTTGTTTTTCCAAACAGTATTCTAATGTTGAAGTACCATTTCACAATCTTCAGGTGACACAGAAATTCCCTTTTATCAGCTCTTATAGAGCCTTCAGAATTCCAAGCTCTGTTGATGTTGCCACCTTGGTGAAATGTCAACTTGCTGTTGCTTCTTTTGATGGTAATCTCTAAACTAGGCTGCCTTTTCTATAAATACCTTCACCAAAACTTTCATCAGGACAATATGTATTGTTACAAGCAGCTCATGGGAACAGGCAAGATTTTACTGGTTTGCAACTACCTGGAGTATTGGATGACATGTTCGCCTACACTGGACCACTTGGTACTATTTTTAGTGAGGAGGCTGTGAGTATGTACCTATGGGCTCCTACAGCACAGGTTCTTGATTTTAGAAGCCTTTGAGCTTCTTAAGTATAAGTATTATTTCTACACCTGTATAGTTTCCACTTGTGTGATTTTTTTTCCCCAAT
This sequence comes from Hyparrhenia diplandra, assembly GCA_015847255.1. Classification (NCBI taxonomy): domain Eukaryota; kingdom Viridiplantae; phylum Streptophyta; class Magnoliopsida; order Poales; family Poaceae; genus Hyparrhenia; species Hyparrhenia diplandra. Next base: position 38,415 of record JADLZK010009001.1, on the reverse strand, counting down.
ATTACCGTAGGATGTAAGTGTGAGCTTCTATGATGGTCCAGCTGGCCCTTTACTGGAAACAGTTCAACTTAACGAGTCTAATGGTATTTGGAGTGTTACTGGTCCAAGAAACTGGGAGAACCGGTATTATCTATATGAAGTCACAGTATATCATCCATCTACAGAAAACATTGAGAAATGTTTGGCCGCTGATCCTTATGCTAGAGGGTAAACTCCATTTTTCTTAATTCATGATACTAGCCATGGAGAAATAGGAAGACATTAATGCTTGTTATTTTGACCAGGCTTTCTGCAAATAGCACACGGACTTGGTTGGTTGATATTAATAATGAAACATTAAAGCCACTTGCCTGGGATGGATTGGCGGCTGAAAAGCCAAAGCTTGATTCCTTCTCTGACATAAGCTTATATGAACTGCACATTCGTGATTTCAGGTGAACTGTTCTCTGCGACTGTAAATTTGGTAGGATGGATCTATGCATGCTAGCATATACAGAATTGAGCCCTCTGTTTGCTGCCATTTTTTTTTTTTTTATTACAGTGCCCATGATAGCACAGTGGACTGTCATTTTCGAGGAGGATTCTGTGCCTTTACATATCAGGTTATTTACAGTTAAATTAACAGAAGATCAGATTTTTCACCACTTTATTTCATGAACAGGCATCTTAGACCCATTCTACAACTTGTCATACAGGATTCTGCAGGCATAGAACACCTTAAGAAACTATCTGATGCGGTTTGACTCATGTCCATTTGTTGCCAAGCTTTCAGTTTGGTGGTGTTGATGACATAAAGAACAATTGGAAATGTGTTGGTAAAGATTCATCTCTTATGTTTTACCAGACAAATGTAAATCTCTTGCAGTCTTGCTCAAGAATCAAGATGGTAATGCCACTGTTGTGTCTTGCATGCTATTCATTTACTCTTAACTTCCAAGAAATCAGAACCCAAGCTTTTTAGTTTGGTCCATGAATTAGAATATTAAGATATATGTAAACCTCATAAAGTATCATTTTGAATAAAAGAAATTTCATCTCTGTAAGGTTTAATATGGTTCCATATATCTTCCATTTTTTAAAAAAAAATTCATACGTAGCTTTCTATGATTACTACAATAAGTTTTGAATTGATTAAACTGGACTCCATCAGCTTCATTTTGTGTGCTTTTATTTGATTTATTAGGTTATTATTCTTGTTTGAGTAACTACAGAACTTTTATGTACTCTGGCAGATGAGGCTGAACTGTCAAAACTCCCTCCAGGATCAGATTTGCAACAAGCTGCAATTGTGGCTATTCAGGAAGAGGACCCTTATAATTGGGGGTACTTATTGTTTTGTTTAGTTTATTTTGCTTGTCAAACATTCAATATTTAATGTATCACAAGGTGTGCTATTAATGTTATGTTTCTTATGTTATTGCCCGTAAACTATTCTCACACATGGTCACATGCAACTAAAAGGTATAATCCTGTGCTTTGGGGGTTCCTAAAGGAAGCTATGCAAGTAACCCAGATGGTCCAAGTCGTATCATTGAGTACCGACAGATGGTGCAGGTAAGCCTTTCTTTCTATCACTGAACTTTCGTACATGAATAGAGTTGCAACTTGCATCACTCATCCTATTCCTGCAATTGCAATGCATGGAGAAGAACTTGTGTGCTTAATGTGGCCAGCACTTCTGGGATAACAGATGTTTTTATGATAAACTTTGAACTGCAGGCCTTAAATCGCTTAGGTCTTCGAGTTGTCATGGATGTTGTATACAATCATCTATACTCAAGTGGCCCTTTGCCACTACTTCCGTCCTGACAAGGTTGCCTCATGTTTTCTGGTTATGTTCTTTTTTTTTCTGTGACCATCCAAAATAAAAAAGTATTTCTTCATTTGTATTGAATATACTGAGGCGTGAACACTACAAGGTGTCCTTTCTGTGGAAGCTAATAAAATGTTCCACTGATCTATAAATTCTTAAAATATAATAATATTATTACTAACAGCTTTTCTTGGATGCTTTGTTGTGTACCAGTAGAAAGAAATAGGTGAACTATAGTTTTGGACAAAGAAATGGCAGGTATTCAAATGCTTGCCCCTTGATTGCTTGGTTCATTGGCCCAGAAATATGTTTTATAGTTCTAATAGCACACATTTGTCAGTTATCTCAAAGTTCCTTATTCATTTTTTGACAAAAAGATGTCATATCTGCTAAGGCTTTTGACCTTCTTCATGTATCCTTATTCTTTATCATTGTTTGTTGGTGATATTTACAGATCGTACCTGGATACTACCTTAGAAGGGACTCTAATGGTCAGATTGAGAACAGCGCAGCTGTGAACAATACAGCAAGTGAGCATTTCATGGTTGATAGATTAATCGTGGATGACCTTCTGAATTGGGCAGTAAATTACAAAGTGAGTTGTGATGGTCAAACATCATAGATATGTAGAATCACAGGAAAATATGTAGATGATCTAGTGTAGAATCACAGGACATTAATGAGTTAATGACAACATGATGCTTCTCTTCTTTCTTTTTTTTGGCCACAAAAATTGTGTTAGTGGTAGCATACCTTTTAACACTGACCTTTTATTCATTATTATCTATATTTATGATTGTATACTTGTTGCCTTAGGTTGATGGGTTCAGATTTGATCTGATGGGACATATCATGAAAAAAGACAATGGTAAGTAAGCTCACCTTCAGACTGGATTAAGTATCATGATGATTTGATGGTTAAACCGAAATAATTCTTTTAGTTTGATCCCCATGATCTAGTACAAGTATTTGCATTAATCTTGTCAAATCTCACTTAGTAATAGCTGTGTGTGGAAGTTGTTCTCCAGTGGCACTGAAACTGTACTCCCTCTGGTTCCATATTCCTGTCATTTTGAACAAGGTTGAGGTCAACTTTTTAGAAATTTAATATTTAGTTTGAAGACACAAAGAAAACATTTATAGGTTAGTCTTGAAAAGTACTCCATTCCAAAATGTAAAATCTTTTTGGCTTTTCTAGATACATAGCTTTTGCTATACACCTAGGTATAGTTAAATCTATGTATCTAGAAAAGCTAAAATTACTTATAATTTAGAATGGATGAGTACTTCTTTTTTTTAGTTTTTAAATTTACTTAATTAAAATTGTATATTGTTGATTTTTTTGTAATATTGTTATATAAAATCAGTCAAATCTATGTTTTAGAGATCGTGCCATCCAAAACAATTTTGAATAATTTCCTTTTAACCTCTGATTTCAGCATATTGATTCGCTGGAGTTGATCTAACTGGACCTAATAAATATTCTTTAAGCACGTTCTCAGAAAAAAGATTCTTTATGAAATTCTCACCTCAGTATGCAGGCTGTGGATTTAGTTGCTGAATTTTATACCTTGTAGCTTAGGTGGGTGATATGTTTTGCATTAGGTATTCAGTTATCTATGTCTAGCATGTCAGTCAATATGGAGGAAACCATTTTTTTTTTTTGTTATCTAAAAAGGATGGAACAATAAGTATATGAAATTCAATACCAAGAAGCTAAATCTATGCATGTGTTCATATTATTTTAGAAGCTTGAGAGAAAGAACAGTTTGTGCTATTGAGTAAACCAAATGTTACTAGCTTTTTTTTTGCAACATCTGACACTGAGGTTTGATTGTTGCACAGAATGTCTGTGGGCAGTTGAATTTCCCTTTTCGTAATTTAGTGTACTGTACTATGTACTTGAAAACAATCCTGCTTGTTGAACACAGATTAGAGCAAAATCGGCTCTTCAAAGCCTTACAATTGATGAGCATGGAGTAGATGGTTCAAAGATATACTTGTAAGGACTGAGATTCCTGAGTCTCAGAGCAATCGGTTTTATTGGTATTGGCACACAGTTTCTGTGTGCTCAACTGTTAAGACATTTACATCGTCACAGGTATGGTGAAGGATGGGACTTCGGTGAAGTTAGCAAAATCAACGTGGGATAAATGGATCCCAGCTTAATATGAGTGGCACAGGGATTGGTAGGTAAGGCTAATTGGAACAAACTCGTCCTTTTTTATTTGCTACCTGTAAACAAGTTGGCCTTGTTAGATATGCAGAACAAATTTTGGTGTATATTTTAGCAATCATAAAAAGACTGAAAGTGAAGTATCAACATTCCAAAAAAAGAAAGCACCTTGGTACAGTTTATCTAGTAAATAGCTTGTCTTGAAATCTTTCCTTTTTGTTTTTTGTTTTTGTATTTAGTTTCTTTTAATCTATGCTATGTGACTATATCCCATACCACTACCATATTTACAGTTTCAACGATAGAATCCGTGATGCTATAAATGGTGGCAGTCCGTTTGGGAATCCACTACAACAAGGTTTCTCTACTGGATTGTTCTTAGAGGTAATATTAATGCCATTTATAATTATACCCTATTGAGAACTGATAATTCTGCTGCTTTTATGTTTCCATATAATCTTGCAGTTTATTTTTCTTTTTTTTTTTTCACGAACCTGTATTCCTGTAATATTGTCCTCTTCGCACATATTTTTTTATTAAGAAAAGTTTATGTACACACCAAACAAAGTAAAGGTGTTACAAAGGAGAATGAAAACTCCTGAGGTCTATCCAAATAAGAGTTTACTGTTTCAAGACTCATTAACTTGTGCATGCCAAGAGCCATGCCAAGAGCCAGATCATTGACTATTCCTCTGCCAATTGCTGCATACATCTGAAACCTTGTTGGTTCTTTTGACTAAACTATTCGAAAGAATGATGCACTTACAGCTCTAATTTTGTGAACTGCGGTATTTGAAGCCAAATTTTGTTTTAAACTATAATAGTATATGGCAAGAACAATTTCCTTGTTTACCTTTTTTTTAAGGCCTGGTGCAGTGGTAGTCTCTCCACTTGTACAATCCATGGTCATACAAACTTGTTTCTTGGACCATGGCTTGCATAGTCTTTAAGCTGTCTTAGTCTGCCAGTTCTGTCAGATGGTTTGACGTGCATTCTTCAGGTATAGAGTATTTTTAGGTATATTGATTGAACCACTAAGCTATCTACTATCTGCTTTCCCTCGATGGAGCTGAAAATATTTTAGAGTACAAACTCTCATGCTTAGCTTTTGATATATTTGTTGCTCAAAAAAAAAAAAAAAAAGCTTGTGATATATTTTATCAGACTATATCTGAAATTGGAGAGCAGATACGGTTCTGGGTTGATTGTTGGTTACTGGAAAAGACAATAGCAGGATTGGCCCCTAACTTGCACAAGATGATCTCCAACAGGGTTGTCAAGACCCAGACAGTAAGCTCAGGTACTTCACCATCATGCCTGGGTAGCTGATATCAAAGGAACTCATACAGCACAGGTTCTAGTTGAGTATCTGCATATTTGGGACTTGGTGGATGGCATTGACTAGATATTACTGACCAGTACTGTTGGAAGTTCTCCAAATCTGGTTCATACTCTAGCAAATTGGCCTATGCAACCTTCTTCCCTGGGATCTATCAAGTTTGGTCCCTGAAAAGAATTTGGAAGAGCTGGGCCCCTCTAAAATGTAAGTTTTTCCTTTGGTTTAGCGACCAATAATTGGTATTGGACAGCCAATTGCCTAGCCGAGCGTGGTTTGCCCCACCAGCCTGCCTGTCTGTACTATGACGAGGCCAAGGAAACAATTGTGTGTTCACTCGACAGATCTGGACAACAATTTTTAGAAACTTACCATGGCAGCTGTAGCACGTCCAGTCACTGCAAAAAGCCATGTTTTAACGGTGTCCTCTAACAAATTTTGCCAATCTTTAGGACCTGCTCATTAGGTCGTTCACCCGTTATCTTTAGGCTCTGTTGGTAGGCTGCCGGCCCCTTGGTGGTCATGTTTTCCTCTAGTCTGGGGTACCTGTTGTTTTGTTTCTAGCCAGTGTGTTTCCGGGTGGGGCAGTCGCCCACACCTGTACCTCTGTCTCTATGAAATAGCACGTACCTCTGCTGTGCCATTCAAGATAAAAGATAACGATTATCTGAAATCTTACTGGATTACCTCCAATATTCAATTTCCTTTATTAGTTTGTATTGATCCTTTTCTGCAGCCAAATGGATTTTATCAGGGCAATGAAACAGAGACAAGGCTCACACTTGCTACATACGCTGACCATATACAGGTTGGTTCTCTTCCTGCTTGCTGAGTTTCAACTAGGTATTTACCTCAAGGCACCAATTTAATTGAGAACATATTCTATTCACTAGTATCTTATCTTATTGCATGGATATATAAATAAACATTGTCAATGGTGGCCTATATGAGAAAACTAGAAATTGAATATTTGAGATCAATATTTTGCAACACGTGTTGCTGATCTTCACTTTCTGTTGTATGTTGAACTTATTATGCAAGTTAGCATGAAAAATTGCCTCATAGAATCAATTGTTACATATGTGTGATGCAGCTCTATTATAGGAAAAACTGGAGGTTATCTGTTAGCATTTAGCAACCACATGGATACAATTCAGGAAATGAAGTAATGTCTTGGGCTCTTACCTATAAATGGATTTTTTCAATGCAACAGTCATGTTGAAATGTAGCAAAGCTAAATAAAGTTAATTAGTTAGTGCCACAGACCTGCTAGGGCATGCGCAGAGAAAGGAGAGGGAGGCACAGGGAGAGAAGGAGAGAAGCACAGAGAGATAGAGAGGGAGAGGGGTAGGCAAAGAGCAATGCTCTATTCTTGTTTAAGATCCAAATGGTTACATGACCCCTATGTTTATAGTTCCTAGGGGACTTGACCTCCAAGCAATCTATGGGTAGAGTCCTTATAGATCTGGACTCTCCTTTCCAAAACAGACTCTATTTCCTTTTTTTCTAATCCTCATCTAACTATCTTTAATTCATCTAATCTGGACTCCTCCAGGTGGGAGGGCTGGCAGCGCCATAGAGGCCGGCCCCTGGTTGCGCGCGCCCCTGGTGGCACCTTAGGCCAGGATGTGGCATGCTAGGGCCCTCCTCTGGGCCTCGTTTGGTCCATCTTGGGGATCTGTATTTAGGCCCGTGACAGTATTTTGGATGCGAATGCATGCAGCCTTGTTATGAACATTTACCTGAACTGACTTTTACCATAAGTTATTAAAAAATTTGAACACGCAGGAGAACTGCATACCTTTATATTGTAGGTAGAAAGCAGGGGAAGAACTGTGTACAAGGACCTACTTATCTCACCTACGAGGTAAGATGAGGTTGAGAGATTAACAGAAGCACGATCTGACCTGAAAAGGAACCTTACACAATACCCCACAAGACAAGACAAAAAAATCTGAAGCTTTTGGGCTCCACAAAACACAAAAACTTCTAAATTCTCATTTTCCTATTATGCAAGTTGTGTCTTCTGTTTGTTTCCATCAATTATATGCTGTCTTTCTTACAACCAAGTATATCATGAATTTTTCATGTTTGTCTTTCATATCCAGAAAGTCTGAACAAACAGGTGTTCCTAGAAAGATTTGCATTATTTCTCCATGAAGGAACTCCTTTATCAACAGAGGAATTTTAACTTTTTTTTTTTAACACAAGAGCTATCACAATGTGCCGATTTTGGAACTTTCTTCTTATGTGCATAGCATTTCTTGCAGATTGGATTAGCTGGCAATTTGAAGGACTATGTATTAATATCTCATACTGGAGAAGCTAGGAAAGGATCTGAAATTCCCACCTTCGATGGCTCACCAGTTGGCTATGCTTCATCCCCTATAGAAATAGTAAATTTCTGAACTTTTTATTTTAAAAAAGCGTATATATTAAATTGCCAAAGCTCACATTCTGGAAGAGCATAATATGCTTTCTGATTAAGATGGTCTGCATAATTGAACTACTTTTTTCCCTTATTTATTCTGCTAAAATGAGTTACTGAAACATTCCACTGTGTCTTGGATTTCAGATCAACTATGCCTCTGCTCATGACAATGAAACACTATTTGATATTATTAGTCTAAAGGTATGGAAACTTATCAGGATATCCAGGAAATTGACTGCAATTTACGTATTCTTCGGGTATCAATTGTCAATCTTCCAATCAATCATTTCTGTCATTTTCTTTTTCTTTCTTCAAAAAAAAAAACATTTATTGGCTAGACAGATTAGTGTGGATGTTTTGTTACACATTTTTGTACGCTTGCAGTATTTGCTACCTTTTGAAGTTATGCTTTATATTTGTAAACTAAGCATGTTATTTATGTGACAATATAGTTTTCCAGAAACAGTTTTACTCTCTAGTTCAGGCACGATCTGGTACTTTCTGAAGCTTTTCCTCTTGTGCAGACTCCGATGAACCTCTCAATGGTTGAGCGATGCAGGATAAATCATTTGTCCACAAGCATGATTGCATTATCCCAGGTCCTTTTGAAAGTTTTTATTGATCACTTGTTTTTCAATATGAATAATCTAAATATGAAGATTTTCACTAAAATAATTTGCTTAGTACAATGTGTGGTGTTGCCTGTCTGATCTATCTAGCAGGTTTAGTGGTAGTCGCATCAGCTAAACAACGACAACAACATAGTCTCTCAGTCCGAAGCTTGCATCAGCTATACCTTAAACTTATTTTTTTTCTTCTTAATATAATGGTACAAAGCTCTACTACTGGTTTGAAAAAAAAAAAAAAAAAAAAAACTTAAACTTGTTGCTGCATATGGAATCACTAAATGGTTGTATTTTCTATTAGTCTCCAAGCCTTGTCTCCCTAACCTACTGATTACTTCTTCCTGGACTGGTGGGAGAAAGTTAATAATATTCCTTCTGATATGGTGAGGCAAGGAATTAATTCCCCTAATTATTTTGGGAGCCTGGACTCTATGGAAGCATCGCAATTTGTGTTTTTGATGGGGCAGCTCCAAGTGTGGCTGGGGCTGTATCAATGGCTAATGAGGAGTGTCGGTTGTGGACCTTGGCAGGGGCTCGAGGGCTCTCCCTCTTGACTGCCCATCTCCCAGGCGATTAGTTTCTGGGTGCATTGTGGGTTGCCTTGTGTTGGGTGTGTGTGTTGTGTTGGGGTGTCTTGTAAGTCTGTGGTTCTTATACCTTTTTTTTCTTCTTAATACAATGAAACGCAGATCTCCTGCGCTTTTTTAGAAAAAAGTACCAATTTCAGATTACTTCGTTTGGATAAGTAAACATGACCCCTTTTTGTTAGGATGTTAGTATTTGTAAATATTGGGACCCAAAACTATAAATATTATGAGGCTTAGCTAAACTCCTTTAGAGGCACATACTATGATCTGATTTATTTTTTTCATCTTTTAGCACTTTCATTCTGCTCATTATGTAATTTTTTGGTTTTCTTAATATCCATGTACTATATATTTCTTAACTTTTCATGCAGTGATCAATAACTTAAGCATTTGGAATGGGTTTCTCATATTTTATCACTATGTATTTATGTCTACTTCCAGGGAATACCATTTTTCCATGCTGGCGATGAGATATTACGATCCAAGTCGCTTGACCGAGATTCATATAACTCTGGTGATTGGTTTAACAAGTATTTCTCTGGCCTTTGGATCTTAACGCAAACCCAATTACCAGCTAGAAAAATTGAATTGTTTTCAGGGCTAGTTTTAAATTGAACATTTACAATTGCTTGTTAATTATTACCATAGCTTCTCAATTATTATCCTATATGAAGAACTAATTTAAGTTGAACAAACACTTGCCAATCATGTTAGAATGGAAAACAGAGTAAATGATCTATTCTCTTTTTGAAGGATTGATTTCACCTATGAAACAAACAATTGGGGTGTTGGGCTTCCACCAAGAGAAAAGAATGAAGGGAGTTGGCCTTTGTAAGTTTCAAATCCTTCTTGAGACTTCATAGGGCATTTATTTATTTATTTATTTATTTTTGAGTGATGCAGGATAACTGTGTGATTTAATTTATTGCAGCTGAAGTGAACGCTTCCTCTTTCTTTTGTTATATATCATATTGTTTCCCTTTTGCAGTAAAGTAGTTAAGCGATCATTTTATCACATAATATGAAAATTTTCAGGATGAAGCCAAGATTGGAGAACCCGTCATTCAAACCTGCGCGAAATGTGACATTATTGCTGCCTTAGACAATTTTGTTGATATCCTGAAGATCAGATACTCGTCACCTCTCTTTTCGTCTAACTACAGCAAGTGACATTGAGGTACATGGATTTCTTTGGGAACCTCACCAGACTGTTGTACTGCTATCATATAGATGAGCAGCTTTTCCCTTGCTAGGCACAAGCATAAACCACCTTTCTGCAAATTTTGATCTATGTATGTATCAATATCAAGTAAAATTTACAGAATTCAAATGTATGTCAATTTACACCCTGTAGTTGGAAATCAATTATTGCCTGAAAATTAGAGTATACAATAATCCTCCTGTAACATTTGTTTTTTCAGATCCACGGCATAGCTAAAATAAATGAACTAATAAAAATAACTGCCGTCAAAAAAAAAAAAAACTGCTATCTAGACTGTTTTATGTTTTTGGTGGTTCTGTTGCTAGAGTCTAGTCCTGTTCATGTAATGTGTTTCGTGTCTTTAGTTTGTGTGTCTATTTTTTTGGATGGCATGTTTCCTCTTAATATAATGAGGTGTGTTTGAGGGGAAAAAATTACAATTTGTTTATTTGATCTCTGGCTCTCTCCCCCTATTGACTGTCATGAGTTGCCGTATCTTGTTTCAGCAAAGGGTTCACTTTCACAACACAGGGCCCCTCCTCGGTTCCAGGAGTTATTGTCATGAGCATGGAAGATGCACGAAATGATAGGCATGAGATGGCACAGATAGATAAAACGTAAGCAGAACTGATATATTTATATTCCAGTCTTGGATAATCTATATTCTTTATATCAACTGAAAATTGAAAACTAGTTACATTATTTTAGTTCTCTGCACTTCTATGCATCTGCTACGGAGATCTTTTGATGTTGTCTACAAGAACTAACTGTGTACGGCTTTCTGCAGCTTCTCTTGTGTCGTTACAGTCTTCAATGTATGTCCGTACGAAGTGTCTATAGAAATCCCTGATCTTGTATCACTGGGGCTTCAGTTGCATCCAGTGCAGGTAACTAATCGTATCATTTTAGTTGCACCAATCGTACTCTCACATCAACAATAAGCAGATGTCAAGTATTCACACTTACTAGTGCAGTTAGGAAGTGTAATTTCCTATTAAATTGAATAGAGAACAATCGAGTCTCATGATTTGCATCTTTATTTATGTAAAATGTGAAGATCTGAACACTGTTTGGTCTGCAAATTGTGTGGAATAAGCACTGATTTGCATGGAGGAACTAAAACTTGTACTTTGGAGTATCAGTTTATTTTACAAACCATTTAATCATTATTAATCCAAATTGATGCATTAAGAAAAAAAAATGAATCATCTAACGGTTCTTATGAAACGTTTCAGGTGAATTCATCAGATGCTTTAGTCAGGCAGTCTGCCTACGAGGCCTCCACAGGTCGATTCACCGTGCCAAGAAGAACAACAGCAGTGTTTGTTGAACCCAGGTGCTGATGGATGGCTTTCCCGAGCAATTGCATCTGGCCATCGAAGTCAATGAAATAGGAGAAAAGACCATTAAATAAAGTTTATAAATAGATAGAATAAGAGGTTGGCTTTATATATGAATATGAAAATAAAGTGGCCAAGTTAGCAAGTTGCCAAGGTACTCTTTTGCCAAGTGTATGGTTCTCAAAATAAGTAAGTAAATAGATGCAATGTGTGGTTCTCAAAATAAGCAAGTAGTAAATAAATAAATGATGTTGAAGTCTTGCATCATCCATCCAAATGGCAACGGTACAAAAGCATTGAAACATTTCAGTATAGCGTTGAACCACCCTCCTTTCAGAGTTTCCATTTTCCATGGGTGTTGTGATTAGCATATATATATGGACATCTGTCTGTTTTTGTCGTGGATGGCAACATCAACATGTTATTCCATCTACTTGATATCGCCGAAATATCTAGTTAGACTAGAGGTGCGCTCTTTATTAAGAGATTAATAAATATCGAAAAATCATAATCCTTCTGCTCGTGATCGATTTTTACGCTATCATTAATCATCATCATGTATCTAATTAGCTCCCAGGGCAGAAGGTGACGTCATAGGTGGAAGCGCCGGAACAGGTGAAGGTGCTGCTGGCGTCATCGTAGGCGTAGCTGTAGGCCGACGGGCACGCGCTCTTGAACACCTGCGAGTAGTTGGTGGGCCCACACACGTCGCCGGCGTGCCATACTGTCCCGTGCAGCAGTAGCGCGCGCGCTGCCGTAGGCGCTGCACGCGCTCTTGCACGCCACGACGCCGCCGCCGCCGCCGGACGAGGCGACGACGCGGAGGTCCGCGGGGCACATGGCGTTGACGTCGCCTGCGCACGCCGCGGACGACAGTCGCCACCACCGCCGGAGGGCGCCACGCGCACCGGCACGTTGAAGCCGTCGACGAGGCTGGACGTCGTAGAAGTCCGGCCCGCCGCTTCCCGGCGCGGCGAGCGTGACCTCGACGAGCGAGACGGGCGGCGCCGGTCCGCGGCCCTGGCACGCGACGTCGCCCGTGCCGCAGTCCGCCGTGGCGCAGGAGAAGCGGCCCGTGGTGGCGTCCACCGCGCAGCCCGTGCGCGCCCAGAACGTGCCGGACCATGCCCCCGACGACGGCGCGTCCAGGCGGGACGTCGCCGATGGCGCCAGGTAAAGCCCGAGCGTGCGAGCGGCGGCGAGCTGGCGCCCGTGGAGCGCGCCCACCCATACCGGGTGCTGGCACGCGTTGGTGAAGCTGAACGATGCCGCTCCGTCCACGCCTGGCGCTGCACATTCAGTTCGTAGACCAATTTAATTTAATAATGAAAAAAAATCATGGAAGGATTTCTATAATAATGAAAAAAAATCAAAGCATGCAAGAATGAAATGTAGTAATTAATTGAAGATAAAAAAAAGGTTGAAGAAAACTCAGTCTTATAGGAAACAAAAAACTTGACGTGAATCCAATTTCAGGCACAGGCAAGGAGTCCAGAGAACCAATGGTGAAATCAGGATTCTCCTCAACAATGCTGAATCAAATTATAAGATAAAACAGAGCAAAACATGTGGGGAAAAACAAACAAGAATCCCACCGCACCTGTGAAGAGAAGAAGCTGAAGAAGAATCAAGAGAATGGCCGTCCGGAATGACCATCCTGTTCCGGCGAGCTCCGCCATTGCCTCCGGCGGAGAGTTGGAGAAGAAGGTGAGCGACCGCCATGGCCATGGCAGAACCTCGGTTGTCGATCGATCTCAGATATATCAGATAATGGCCGGGGCAATCACAGGACAGGACTCTTATATATATAGCAAAGCAAAATGAAGAAGGTAACTAGCTAGCCAGCAGGTACGGTGGTTGTAGCTCAGTAGATATAGATAGATAGGTCGTGTGTGCCAGATCGATAGGTAGAATAGAAAGAAGATGCGTGGAGGAGAGAAAAAAAGGGACGCAGGCAACAGATGAAGAAAAAAAGTTTGCACCTTTTCGGCGAATTTATGTCGTCCCCTCATGCTTGGCGTGAGCTATCCACCATTCTTGCTCATCATGCTGCAGCTAGTCTTGCTGTTGTCCTGTTGCAACAGCTGGGAAAAGGGCCAGGCGATGGCGATGGGGATGTGTAATTCAGTAATTGGCGTCACGTACGTACGTACGAATCGAAACACGATGTGTTCATGCACGGATCGTCATCACTTCAATCCACCGATTACAGTATTAAATTGAACTAGATCTGGCTCTCTTTTTTTCCGAGTTTTTGGTGTAGGTTTGGTGGTGCTATAGCTCTCTCCCTCAACTGGACTGGAGAGACTGTACTGTCCTGTCCGTGCCTGAATCTTGTCTCTGCGTAGGTCAATTGACAGGTGAACTGATAAAGAGGATTCCTTTCCATCGGAGGGCGCAGAAAAAGGTTGGCTAAATGTTGAAAATAAATGCACGAATCAGCATGTCTCACAAGCTCTAAAAATCCAACTGTTGTTGCAACGAAAACTTCACATGTAGCTGGGTCCTACGCCGAATGGGAAGATCAATTATACATCAAAATAAAAACAAGTATTATGCTAAAAAAGCCTCGCAAAAAAAGGTATGCTACACAAGTTTTTAAAAATATAAGTATGCTACAAAAAGGTTGAGATATGAATATGATTGAAAACAAATAAGAAACATTATCTCAATGAATGAAAGAACTATAACAACGAAATGAAAAGATGCACCAAAAGCAAATAATTGAGACAACAACAACAAAACAGAAAAATATTTATTATTAGTTCAAGAAATGTGATCTATGGCAAACATGAGATTGCAGACCTATTAGTCATTATTAAATCATCCTGTTTGTCACGTTTGTCCCAAAAAAAAAATACTAAAAAAGTCCACCCTTAATACTTTTTCATAAACTAGCTAGTCCTTTTATTTTTATCAGAGGCCATGAGATGACTGATATATAACCTTGTCAAGCTGACAAAATAAACACCTGAATACTAGACATAAAAACATGATTAATAATGTGCGTTATAAAAAATTAATAAACTAATACCTATGAATAAAGAGAGAAAATTTCTGCCGTTTTTTTCACATAAGGTGCACATCCATATATCCCCTCCTGCAAACACCGACGCGGCAGGGGCAGCTAACTGAGTCACGATCTCCGTTACCTAACGTAGGTGATTTTGATTTTTTAGTTTTTGACCGTACAATACAAAATAAAAAGATTTATATTCCAAAATTACCATCAAAATTTAATAATCAACAAAAACAGGCCCGGTTCGTTAGCGACGACCTGACATCTCTTGTGCTCCACGCGACGGGCCGGATCCATCCAACTACGGCCCAATGCAAAATTAAACATGGGCTTTGCCTCCACGAAGGCCCGCCGCTACCTTTTCCGGACCTTCCTCGATCACCAGGTGCATCACCCTGCGGCAGCGGCTTCCCGTGGCGAAACAATGAAACCGAGCAAAACAGCTAATCTGCAACCCTAGCATCGCAGTTAGCTTCTAGGATTGGCCGTCGTGCGTTCCTCTTCGCGACGCCGACAGGTATGAAACTGATCACCAAGGTGCGAGCACGTTGCCGGGGTCGCGGCGCCCAGGCTGCCAGCGTTTGGCGTCTTTCTTATTCATCTGGAGGTGTGCGAATTTATTTGCCTCTCATTGTAAAGAAGTCACCAATGTGATTGGTATAAAAATTCAGTTCCCTGTAATGCAAAAAAATTTTGATAGTTTTAAGACGATCAGTTCGGTATGAACAGTTTGATGCCAACTTTAATTTTCGAGGTTTTTAGTGCTTATTACAGTTTTTGTTCAAAGAATCTTTATCAGACGAACTTGAGATTTGTAAACATTTTCTTCTTTGTCTATAATCAACTTTTCAGCAAAGTATATTAAGTTTTTACATGGATTGATGCAGCTTTTTGGGAGAATGTTGGAGCATGTGTTCGGCTTGAGTTAGCACGTATTGCCTGGTAGTTGTTTAGACATCAGGTAATGCAACATAATTAGCAGAATAACAATAATTTCTATTTTATGTATATTAGTCAATTTGTCAAGCTTGAAATTTTCTTTACTACCTCCCTCAACTTGAGTATGCAATTACACGGGAAGACAAGCGCCCAGTCAACCATCGGACATGAAAAAGGAACTATAGGTCATAGTAAATAGGGTGTTAACACTTATGTCTCCAAAAATATATTCTATAACTTAATCTAATGATAATTATTTTTGTATCATAAATGTGAAAGGCAACCAGGCGCTAAACGCAGACTCGAGGGTGGGACAGCATTTGGGGGACGGTGGGACGGGCCTTGCATCCTTGTGGACCGGCAAGAAGGATGTTGTGATGGTAAACAATCAAACTCAAGATTTATTCTCGCTTGTATCACAAGAAATCGCTTGATAGTCATGTTCGCCAAAAAAATAATCTAGTGTTGGGTGGCCGATGTTAGACCCGTCGTAACGCATTCGACTTTACCGGCAAACTAGTACATTTCAAAGTTCACTGAGTTTTAGGTCTTTATGATGGGAAGATATCAAGGACAATGATTCAACCACGCTGGCAACTTCAGCTATGTACTACCTTCACCGCCTTTTCTAAAGCTGGTTTTTGATTTTTTATTTCATCATCAATTTCAAAATCACAGTTTTACAATCTCTACTGGTTATCAAAATCTTAAAATGTCTGCTTCATCATATTAGAGTTAGCAGAGAAACTCTGAATGAATGAGTTTTCAGTTTTTTTGTTGAAGGAGCTTAAACTTTAGCATATAAAAACAAACATTTTTGAATTTTGATAGATGAAGCTTCTCATGGCATGACTAGGCATGGCACATAAAAACACTATTTTTTATTCAGCATGTTATCATTTACCGAATCTGTAAACCTCAGCATCGCAGTAGGCGCTAGGCGGGCGGTCGACGGCTCGGCGCGACGCCAACGGGTGGCAGTCTAGTCGGAGTACCCGCCGGGGTTGCGGCGCTAGGCTTTTCTAGGCGTTTGGCCTTTTGCCACTTAGCATCATATATATATATATATATATATATATATGTATGTATATATGTATGTATTAGTATATAAAA
Source organism: Hyparrhenia diplandra (assembly GCA_015847255.1). Taxonomy (NCBI): domain Eukaryota; kingdom Viridiplantae; phylum Streptophyta; class Magnoliopsida; order Poales; family Poaceae; genus Hyparrhenia; species Hyparrhenia diplandra. Next base: position 21,834 of record JADLZK010009001.1, on the reverse strand, counting down.
TATATATCCCTGTAATAACCCCTCGTTTTTCAGAGGCACAGGCATGATTTCAGATCAAGTATTCACATTCAGTCAGTCACAGCACAGGCATTCAGATTCAGAGGCATATAGGCTTCACATTCAGAGAAACAGAGGCATACAGGCTTGACATTCAGAGGAACAGAGGCATATGCAGGCTTCACATTCAGAGAAACAGAGGGGCTCTTTACATTCAGATTGATAGCAGCAGCAATATTTGTAGGGAGGGGATGAGTTTTTTTGACAACATGTTGTCAAGGACTTGTTTAGAAATTGCTAATGGCCAAGGATGGCTGCACAAGTCAGAGCAGGCTGGCAAGGAGGAAATTTTCAGACCGGGCTAAATATGGGTAAACATTCACCAAGACGATTGGTTCTCTATCACAAGAATCGCTGATCTCATGAGCCAGGTCAGTGACATCCAGTTTGCGGGAAGCACGCATCAGAGACATTCAGCATCTCAGTGCAAATAGGAGAATGAGCGCGAGCCGCATTTCAAAAAGATATCAAGGCAATCCTTTAACCATCTGTTAACTTTTCCTCCTATGTACTAACCTCATCTTCCCGCCGCTAGTTTCCTTCTCTGTGCATTTCTTATCACTTTCTATTATCAAAGTTCCCGCCACAATCACTTACAGGTTATCGCCATCTTCAAATGTCCGTTTTACTTATCTCAAGAGAAACTCTGATTTCCTCATCAGTTTTACAGTTTTTTTTAGATGAAGGGAGCTCAATTTTAGGCTCCAAAACAACATTTTCATCGATTTATGATAGGCGAAGCTTCTCCCGGTATGGCGAGTAGCCATGGCAATATAAACACCTTTTTAATATGGTTTTTATCACTAAGTGGTACGCTGCAAACTGGGGGGTACATCTGGATGCTTAGGAAACATAGCGTGACTAAAACTTTTGTGGAGTCCTGTGGTGCCTGGGTATGCCTCAAAAAAGACATGCTTTAAAAAAATATATAGCGGTCAACTTTATTTTCTCAAATACGTTCTATTAAGAAGAGGAAAAGAGGTGCAGCAACATCCTCAGAGACATAACTTGTGCAAGAATACAACTCAACACAAGAGCAAGAGAAAACAAAAGAACTCACACCAGAACACATGTTAACACAACTTAAAAACTTCACAGGCTCCATTTGTTCAAAAGCACAGGGCACCAGGAGATGGTTGATTCGTAGAGCATTCAAATAGCAGGGTCTGGCAGACTTCTTAAAAGTCAAGTGATCTGCTGGACAGCATCTATTGTGGACTGCAAGCCATAGAAAAAACGCCAGTGCCCACCAGACAGCCAAGGATTTCTGGTTATGCAATGAACATTGTCCTTTCAAATCACACCTTGTCCAATGAGATGCAGGTTTTATGATGCAAAATGCAGTGATCAAGTAGTTTCGTATTAGACTGGAAATTTGTAAATATATGTGAAAAACATGAATGACTCACTGAATCCTTTTACTAGTTTGTCTATATGAACTTGATGCAGAGAAACTCAATGGAGCTATTTAAGTATAATTTCTTTGAGATACAGACTGATGCACCTCATATGAATTTCTCTGAAATGCTTCACAAAAAACCTTCTTTTCTTCTTAATTGAGAAAATTGAAACTCTAGATCTAGCACATCTTCAGCAACTCTATGCTGATTCATCAGTTTGTGTATAGTATCTTGTTCAGTGAAAAACTGTACCATCATAAATATGACTGATTCATTCAATTCACTTATGTTATAGATAAAATCTTGAAGCAATTTGCTAAGCACTTGACCGAAACAGTGGTCTAAGCTTTGTTTTGCCACTTGCCACTCTGAACCAGTATCCCAATGACCCAGTCAATTTGAGATTCTCAGGTTTCCCAATTCCATTCTCTTCAAATAAGAAGACATGCCAACTAATTTATATTTTAATATACTTATTAAATCTTGTGAGGAACAATATATCCTTTGCCCTTTTGAGTCTTATTACTATTGAATCTAGTGATAACAAGTAGAGATTTTTGTTGTATTTTCTAATCTGGTGTATCTCTCCTTATTTTCTATAGTTATATGTTGTATTTTCAATCTGCTCATGTCAAAGGCACGTAATGCTTTAGTTGCCACTGGATTACTGGTCTTCGCTGGTGCTGGCTTATCATTTCCATTCCTTTTCGTGTAAGGCCAACCTATGTACTGTTTTGCACCATAATGAAACTTGGAAAGAGGAACTGTGCATTAACCTTTGTTTTATAATCTGCACATTTTTTTTTTCAGGAAATCAAAGAACAGGCCTATCATTGATTCTTCAAAACCTCTGCCACCACAAGCTACTTTTCGAGGACCATATGTAAATACGGGATCACGTGATATTGACCTGATCCTACCAACTATCCCAAGAAATGATTTAATCTTCCATGATGTTTTCGAGGTCCCATTTCACCTCAATTCTGCTGCTGTGAAATGGTGTTGTGTCACTTGTATTTTGTGCGTTCTTATCATGGTTTGGGGGACATCAGATTGTGCATGTGCCTTGAAATTGCAATTTTTTTAGCAATACCTAAAGAAAGGACGGCTATTGAAGACCTTTTAGAGGTGTAAAGTTCGCCCAATGTTTTATGAGGATATCTATTTTAACATATCCATATATGATTAGTTGAATTTCATATTGGGTTTATTTTGTTTTTTAGATAAGACTTTAAGCCTTTAACCAGTGATCAATCGATTTATGTTTCCTTTATGTGGTACAAAAATTATATAGTCATAAGAAAAATTGGGAGTCGTTTATTAGGTCCAGTTTTTACTTAGCAAGTCGACCTATACTCCCTTTATCCTTGGTTTGATTTGCTTTGCACCTTGGAAATGAAACCTTGGGCTTCTCTTCTTGCTGCAAATTCTGCATTTGTCTTGTAGTGAAGAACCCTTTGTTGGACGACTGATGGGCTTACTAAAAGGAGGACTCCTCCTCCACTCGCTTGCCTGCCACCAGGGAGCGCGCGACAGCAGGCCTTTACGGGCCGGCCCAGCAGACCCCTCCTCCCACCCAATGTTGAGGCAGTCCTTTTGGAAAAAAGCTCTATTCTCCCCCCAACGACAATCGAAAGTTCACTTTTCCCCTCCACTAAAATCTGACAAATCACCTCCTCAACTTTTAAACCATTTAAATTACCTCCCTCGAGCGGTTCGAGGCGGTATTGCTACAATGCCAGCAGTTTGTCTTTTTTCTTTTTTTAAAAAAAATCTGGTTGAATCTTTGAAAAATCATAGAAATCACGTAAAAATCATAAAATAAAAATCTATTTTTGTTGGACTCCACATGATTAGATCTATACAAAGGAATATATAATATAATATATTTTAATATAAAGTTTTTACTACGAAGGTTTTGTCTTTTTTTCTTTTTTATTTATTTGGTTGAATCTTTGAAAAACATAATAAATCCTGAGAAAAATCATAAAATAGAAAATCTAAGTTTGTTAGACTCCACATGAGTAGATCTACACATTGAATATATAATATGGTATGCTTAGTCCAAAAAATAATTATAGAAGTTGCAACTCACGAATTATTTCAATAAATTACACAAAAAGTATAGATCTAAAGTTACAATAAAAATTTTGTACTCGAAGCATACCATATTATATATTCACTGTGTAGACATGCACATGTGGAAATAAAAAAATATTTCTATTTTATGATTTTTCTGTGATTTACTATGATTTTTTAAAGATTTAGTCAAATAAATATAAAAGAAAAGACAAATACTTCATAGCAAAAACTTTGTACTAAATCATATCATATTATATATTCAATGTGTATATCTAATCATGTGGGAGTCTAGCAAAATTGGATTTTTTTATTTTTATGATTTTTCTGTAATTTACTATGATTTTTCAAAGATTCAACTGAATTTTTTTAAAAAGGAAAAGGCAAACCGCTGTTACTGTAGCAATACTGCCCTCAAAACCGCTCGAGGGGAGGTAATTTGCATGGTTTGAAAAGTTGAGGAGGTGATTTGTCCGGTTTTGTGTTGAGGGAGGAAAAGTGAACTTTGCTGATAGTTGGGGAGGGAATTCGGACTTTTTCCTTCCTTTTTCGAGCGAGCACCCAACAGGCCAACACCGCGTCTTTTCCTTTCCTCTCCTTTGTGGCATGTTATTATAGTGTACCCTTTTTACTAGCATTTTTTCGAATTATCTCCTTCTGTCTAGTTACTTAATAATGAAACTTCATCCAGTTATCTTTGTTTGTGGCAAGTTACTCAATTCCTATTGACACTACATTTTGCTAGGTTTTAAAGTTTAATTTTTTCATGCTAGCATTATATGAAAGTGTGATTAGCAGTATATGTAGGATAATGATACAGAGCTCTACAAAACATCTATGCATCTATTCGTTAGCTGCGGCCTCTTTAACTAGTTTTTGAGGGCTAGAAAATCTGGGAAGTAAAACTTACCCTTTTAGGTAGTCTTGCTCTGCTCAGTATTATTATGAACGAACTACCTTTGATCAATAATGGCAATATGGTTTTGTGGCTAGAAGCTTTTGTAAGAGAGAACACAAATTGTACTGCATGCATTCACTATTTTCATATATGTAATGGACAGGGCAGTGGCGAGGATATATTAGTTTTGTTGTTAGGAATCTTAGAGGGGAATCTTTAATTGATGTGCACCAAAAAGAATAGTTTGGTTTTAACCAACTACATGGAATTAGGCTCTCAGTCTAATAGAAAGAATTTTGCAAGTTTGGTATATGACTATCCTGCACCCCTGCCCTCCAACAACCTAGTGCGCCTATGGGCTTTTCTAATTGGGTTAATCGGATACAAACCATTACAATTTTTACATTTTTGAAACAAGCCATTACGATTCAAGAAACTATGTCACTGCTATTACAACTTTACAGATGTTTGAGATACACCATTATGTACGCCACAAGGCACCTTGGGCCCACCGACATGTGTATGAAGGGTACCGTATATCCATATGGACAAGATTCATTCTCTCTCACAGCCACCGACACATGGGATGGGGCTCACTCATCATCCTTCCACCAACCTCTCACACCTCGTCTTCTTTCTCTAGAGAGACGCCATGGCCATGGAGGTTGTTGATGCTCACGTGGAAGGGGAGGGGCTCAACCAGGTTGGGCCGAACCAGCGGCGGCGGCAGAAGGCCAAGGCGCCCAAAGACAAAAGCCATGTGCCACCACGTAGTGGCCGAGTGGCTCGATGTCGCGGCCAGCCTAGGGCAGCGGCTTCGATGCAAATGGGCCTAGGGGCCATCGCGCCCCCACGGAGGCGCCGGCCTAGGGTGGCACGCCAAGCTTAGAGGCGGGCTTCGCTGGCGAATGGAGGAGGCGAGAGCGCCACCGCCGATGAAGGAGGCGGCACCGGGCTACCTGATGCTAAGGCGACGAGCCGGGTCCTCCATGGATTTGCCGGCCACAGAGGCTGCCGATGCTCGCGCTTTAAGGAGGGAGCTTGGCTAGGTTAGGTCGAACCGGTGGCGGCGTAGCGCTGTCGTCCGCCGGGTCCATGTGCTAGCCTCGCGGCAGTGGCGAAAGCGGCTTACATCGCGGCCAACCCAGGCGCCGGGTCTTCGCGCACCGGGTTCCAGGGCGCCGCCCCGACGCAGCCGCCGGGCCTAGGGCGGCGCCGCCTAGCCTATAGGCGGGCTTCACCGACATGGAGGAGGAGAGAGGGCCACCGCCGGCGGAGGAGACATGGGGGCCGCTACTTTGATGCGGTGACGCAGCTGGGGCGACAGCGGTCCTCCGCGGATTTGCCGCCGCAGAGGGGTGCCGACGTTTCACATGAAGGAGGGGCTCGGCTAGGTTGGGCCTCGAACCGCGCCGTCGTAGCGCTGCACCGCTTCGGGCGCGGTGCTATGTGCCAGCCTGCGCAGGTGGCCTGGGTGGCGTAGCATCCATGATCATGAAATGATAAATCAATTGCTTTGATTGTTTAATTATTGAATTATGCCTTGTATGCTATGGGAACATGCTTTGTGATGCCTATGATTGTCATGTTTGGTCACTAAACCTACCTGACATGTTTAGGATGCAAAATGGAACAACGCTCATGTGATTTTGTCTAATTAAGCTTTTATGTGATGGTTGACTGGTTTTGACCAATGGAGTGTTTGTTTGACCTGCTGTGAACAGTAAGCTAGATTCTTTGATGGCTGTGCACTTTTAAAAAGTGTAGATAATTTTATATGAACAAACTTTGTCTAAGTGGGAAAGTTTTGAAAATGTGTCTAATCCAATCACCTTACTTGCAATGCAGATTAGGGGCTGCTTTTGTGAACGTGATGCCAAAACCAACTTCGCGTGAAAACTATGGAAACTTCAATCTAGATCGCAGGACGCTCATCCAATGGCTATCGGTGGAGGTGGGTTTTTTTAGCACTTAAAAAACCCCACTCATCCCACCCTAATCACTAATTATGCAAATTACTCCTTCCTAACGCCCGTCCAGCGCCGGTCCGTCGTTTCGTGAGTGTCCCGTGATCCCGTCGGGCTGGGGGGTCCCGCCGCTGGACCTCCAACGCCCGCTTGATCGCCGTGACGCGAGTCCGATTGCCGCCGCCGCCGCCGGTCCTTGACGCCTCCTCGCCCCTCAGCCGGCCAAGGTCGCCCAAGTCCCAGCGCCCGGTTTTGGTCCTGACGCCTCCCTCCGCCTGGTCCCCGACGCCTGCGTCCGCCTGGTCCTCGAGACCTCGACGCCCTGGTCCTGATCGCCTCCATGGACTCCGCTGCCATAGAGATCGCCGTTGATTCCGTCAAACATGTTTGGTATGTGTTCTTGTAAATTATATGAGTCTTATGGCATCCCGTGTCATCATATCATGCCACCGCTAGAGCCGAGAAGCAAGATGAGATACCGCCAGTCTATATTATGAAGAGATGGGAGAAAACATGTAAAAGGTGTGTACTGCATGTTTTTCTATGGCTTGTTTTGTTTCCGTCTCTGTTCACCAATACTCAATTGATCAAATCTTCAATTACAGGGAACTATTCTTTTGATGAGGAAGGTAACCTACTAGATGAAAAGCACTAAAGATCCTATGGAGGTGGCAATGCGGGAAAAATTTCAGATTCACAAGAACAAGTTTGCATGATCTTGTCTAAATGGCCAAGAAACTCAAGAAGGGATGAAACTTTTATGTTCTACTTTTTATGTTCTACTTATTCAGCCTAGAACCTCCTCTCCAAAAGATCGTTCCTACTGCTACGGTTAATAAACAGGATGAGTTTGAATCATTCCTTGGTGCAAAATTCCCAAATGAAATCGATATACATCCACCAAATGATATCAAGTCCAAAGGGAGAGATGCAAAAGAATTAGGAAGAGCAAGGAGACGAAGACAAAAAAAAGAAAGTGTGGCAAATGTGCGAAGTAGTGACGATGATGCACACGCACTGCCTCCAAACTATGTTTAGAAGGCGGAGTTTCTTTCTGTGATCAAACATTAAGTGCTGTTATCCTGTAATCATTTGCGGATTGGAGCCTCACCTTCTTGTTGCCTGGGTTATCGCTACCTTTTTATTTCCTTTTATCCAGGCTGCCGCGATCTCTCAGCTAGGCGCAGCGGCAATTGTGACTCGCGTCACGAGCGATCAGGCGGCGTTGGAGGTCACGCGTGGACCAGCAGCCCAACGGGATCATACAGGGACGCTCGCGAAACGGCGGACCGGCGCTGGGTCGGGCGTTAGGAAGGAGTAATTTGCATATCACTAGGTGATTAGGTGGAATGAGTTTGCTAAAAATTCCCACCTCCACCACTTTCGCCATCGGACGAGCATCATCCCCGCGATCTGCATTACAGCTTTCCATGTTTTCACATGAAGTTGCTTTCCATAGACACGCTGTCTGTATAATGCCATCAAGTGGTGGAGATTGGGAGCAACCAAGGTGATGTGGTTCACCGCAGTACAAGCCTAAAGTTTATATGGTTAAATTGTTAATGTAAAATCAATTGTCTGTACGGTTCCATGATACTTAGAATGCAGTTTGAGGCATTTGTGGGCACTTCAGGAAGTATGTTTGTACGGTTGTAACTTGAGATACACCATGTCCCAGTTCAAATAGACAGCCTGATTTTTTAGATTGAGCCTTGTGCAGATTGTCTTGTATCACTTGAAGGGTTGTTTGCCTGTTCCTTGTAGTTCGTTGCTCCTGGGTGGACAGATCGGGCAGGCATGACCACTTCAGCTACTTGTGTTGGTGAAAATTTGAAATGAAGTCATTTACAGTGACGTGTGAAATGAAGTGCTAGTTCTCTAGCTTTGGTTCACTGTCTCACTTTGGCTATCCATTTGTGGATGATATGCACAAGAGAGATGCAACTCAATCCTGCAAGCTTTTTGATTAGATTATTGGCCTCTGGAGCATGCCAAATTTTCGATCTCTGTCGGCAACAATCACTTGGGGCAAACCCATAACAGAGGAAGGCATTATCAAGGTAGATCTGTAACCACATCATGATCATGTGCTGAATAGGGATGACTCCAGTGGAATGAAATGAGAATATTTAGTTAATCTGTCCACAACCACTAGTAAGTATGACATCTTTGCCCTGAGACTTATATACTGATTGAGTACAACAAAAGCCTTCTAGTAGCGTTTAGGAAACAGAATAAAAGATACAGTAGTAATAGTATTAGTACTAATAACTTATTTTTTTAGCTGATTGAGGATGAGTTAGTCTATCACCGGCGATGGTGATAGGGATAAAAGTAGACAAATATTTCTTTTAACACAGGCGCGCTGCTCACAGCTTAAATCTGAATATTTAAACAACAATAAAAGGCTCTGTTCGCTATTTATCACCAGCCTGCCAAGGTCGTGATTTTTATCACAAAGATCAGCCAGCCGATAGCGACCCAGCCAGCCGCATACCACCAATGCGCCATGTTCTTTATTGGTGTTTTTGAACCAAGATTATTGTTTCTGCTGCTAAACAATAATCTAGGGCATTACATGTGCTTCCCTCCGGGTCTGAAAAGTTCTTTTTAAGCTTAGATTTTGTTGTAAACATCAGGAAAATGGCAGGCTCCCCGCCATCCTCAAGAAACCCAGCCTTGTGGCAGAACTCAATTGTATCCGCTGATAGTTTCCTTCAACGGTCTGACCTTCCACCCTATTTCTTCAGCTTGTCGACGCCATTGAGCCGGGTGATCCATGTCACAGATGCCTCCCCGCCAAGTTTAGATCATGTCAATTTTAGATCTACTTATCAGTATATATGCTTGAATTTTAAGTTTATCAGTATATGAAAGAACGAAAGAACAAGATCAAGAAAGTGTCAGTAAGAGAAGGCTTACTTGCTCATGAAAAGGTATTCACTGTACATGCTCTTCAGTAGGTCCAGCAGATCACGGGCACTGATGAAATGAGGTGCGCAAATGTGCCTCGCAGAGGTTTCTTGCTGCCTCATAGACCAGCAAAGAGCATCAGTAGTGTCCCGAACATCAACGATATACCAAAAAGTTTGTTCCTCATTTGATCAGGGCCTCCTGCATGAATATATCATCATAGAAGATGTTGTGTAGGCTTATTTATTTATTTATCACTCTAACATCTGAGCAGAGAGAGTGCTCTCCAATGGTACCATGTCAGTTAGTCATAGAGTGCCAACGCCATTAGTTAGTACTATGTGGAGGAAAAATAAAAAGAGAGGAGAGATAACTAAGTCAATTATTATCATGTTTCTCCATCCATATGCAAAGCATTAAGAACATAAGATATAGAGAAGCTAACTTTAGTGTAGTTTATGTGACAGTACATCTATAGAGCTAGTACTAGCTTAAGCCATTGGAGGCGCTATGAAATAAATAGAACAATAAACCGCCTTCTACAATGGATTGCCTTTTTATTATAATTAAGAGGCATCATAGTTAGGTCATGTGTGATGAGTTAAACCTTTCCAGAAGTAGACTAAGACTGACAGCTTGTGTTAAGCGTTGTCTGCAGAAGGGGACCAAAGACCACGGCTGGGTTGACGAGTAACCACATCCAGCCCGGTTTGCTTCCCATACTCAAGTGCAGCCTGTTCCGAGGTGATCTTGGAAACAAGTACCAATCCTGAGTCACACAGGGGCCAAGTGACAGAATTCAAATTTGCTAGATACTAAGTGAAGTTTGCACTTTAAAATCAGGTCTTGATTTGTTTAAGAGCTTTTCCTTGTTTCCATCATTTTGTGCTAGTTTTACGAGTACTGAGTTACCTCGTTATTCCTGCAGGCTTCTATGTCTGACCAGCAACCTTCATCTTTTGATCTTGTCTTTGGGCCAATCTTTCGGGTTGATCTCAACAGCCACCATGGATGAAACAACGACCACTCGACGCACATTCGCAGCTGGGGGCGGCGCCGAGGTACGTTTGCGGTGCCATTATGCTTGGGACCCAGCATTTCTCGCTGAAAAGTTGCATGAACGGCATGATATCATCGTGGAGAAAAATATATATGTATGGTTAAACAGAAATAATATGGTATTTAATGATAGGAAATCTAAAACTTTTTGTAGAATAATTTTCAGGATAAGGTATTGGATCTGCACGTGATACTACTGCATAAAATGAAGAGGATAAAGAAAGCTTCAGGTAGATACTGACTCTTGGAGATGATCATGGTCTTTGCTTACGGTTGGGCCTTGCTTAGGTACACCTTTTTACTTCATGGGAGGTAGGAATCTCAAACGAAATCTCAGCCCTTGATTTTTGAGATGCATACAACAATTAAATAATTATGAATTAATTAAAATGTTTGAAAAATAAAATAGAAAAGGTAACGAACTAAACAATGTATATAAGATATCTACTATCAAAAAAGTTTGTTTGTTGCCATAGAAGACGGATGGAGTGCACCAACATGCAACATCGACATGCAGGTGCAGCACCAAGGCAAATGGCGCCTAGAACCGTGCCGGACCTGACAAAGTAGTATAGCTATAGTGGTACATCATATACATAAACATAGATTAATTTAAATAAACAACTAAAATGCACCTCTACGTTTGTTACATTGCAGTAAAAATACACAACTAACAATTATGCACAAACTAATAATGTTTATGTACTTCTAATGTTGAGGGTAGGTTACAACTCCACGTACATTATTAATTAACAAAATAATGTTACATGTCATGTTGGGAATCATCAATACAAATCCACGGTCACATGTTTGCATGCGTGTTAGATCTTTGATTCACAGATATGTTACCTCAAATTTGATTACTTTCTATTTCCAAAAGATAATACATATTTCTCTATCATCTTGGGAGGTAATATGCGATTATATATAGCCCACCTATATCAGACGGTCGTAGTTATTTGGGAGATGCGCTTAGCAAAACCGTATTCGTAGGTGTAATTTCTCCGATGCCATTCATGATGCTTCAAGAATTATCTATACTATGCTATTTTTACAATTTTTAGTAAAATATATTTTTCTCGGGGCGTCTCACGTTGGACCCACTTCACTTGTCGGATCAATGGGTGGGAAGTGTTGAAAAGGCTTTAAAAAGCACGAAAAAGAATTTGCCTGCCTTTGTACGTTATCTACATGCCATACTCACCATCTTTTTGCTAGATGCACACCCAAATAGATTAAGCCAGCTGAAAAGCCCCTCTTGAGTCCACCTAGAAAACTGCACCCGAGACAACATTTTTAAAACAGCTGTCTAGATTTACTTTCAAGCCATCTCTCCTTACTCAAATCAAACTACCATGATCGTTTTGGTGTCAACCTGGCTGTAGTTCGTTCTTGTTCGGCTATGTGTGCAGGAGATGTGGCCTTTGCAGAAGAGCTTGCTAGGTGACGTCGAAAGAAAAATGACAAGCTTGCGGTAACATCTATAGTAATAATTTTTTAGGTTTTTAGTTTGTCTAAGTTAACCACATGAAAAGATGCTAACTACTCTTAGATCATAATATTATCCTTTTGCTTAATACTGCCTATCCTTTTTGCACAACTACTGAAAGTAAGGGCTAGCATTTTTCAAGAAACATATTATCCTTTTTAGCGTAATGTGGATTGACGTTGATTTACATCATATTATTGTGGGTGGATTGAGTCCTCTCGATTCAATTAATGCACAAGTGCTAATAGTATCAGTTTATGAAAAAGAAGGGGCTAATAATTTCAAGCTCACTTTAGGTCGCCGACATATAAAAGGGTTAGCCGAAGGTGTTATGGTGCGGAAGACACGAGATTTTATAAGTTGGCTGCACTTCTCGCTAGCAGGTGAGGTGCGTAGCGTAATGCTTATTTCGGCCATTTCGTATGAGGCACTGCTGGGCGCGTCCAGGTGGGCGGGGTGTCGCATCACCGCCTTAAAGGGACTGACGTCCTGCGTCGGCGCCAACTAAACTAGGACCTTCCCTCTTGGCACCGCAGCCAATGCGCGAGTCTTGGCACGTAATGCCAGATGAACCACATGTTCGTGCCTGCGAGCCCTTGCGCGCAGGTAGTGGCCGAAGGTCGGCTCGATACAGCACGTAACACCCCAGCCCTCCAAAAGCACTGCATAGCCCTTCAGAGGCATGCGCGCGTGTATCCTACTATAACTACACTTTCATCCTCGATTAAATGTAAGGATTAGCCCGAAGGTCGTATGGGCTGGAAGGCGAAATGTTTATAAGTTGAGTTTCATGCTTGCTCTCAGCCCAGCGAGGTGGTCTCTAGCCATGTCTACTCAACACTCATGGGCTCTCTAGGCCTCGTCGAGTGGAAGTAGGGTATCGCTTGTGTAATGATCTTGTGGTGAAAATTATAGAAGTAGCGTTATGTGCAAAATTAACTAAACTTCTGGGATTCAATTAATGCACGAAATGCTAGGTATCGGTTATAGAAAAAGAAGGGCTAATAATTTCAGGCTCTTCTCATCCCTGTTCTACGTTCTCTTATGCCATTGTGAACATCACGCTTCATGTCCTAGCTGTGTAATGATCTTGTGGTGAAAATTGTAAGTAGCATTATGTGCAAAATTAACTATCTTCAATGCTCACTCAGGGCTATGGAAAGCAACTTTAACCAGAGCACAATTAGTTAAAAGTAGTTCAAATTTGATAAATTAAATTTGGACTTAACATGAGCTACGTATCTTGCACGAGACAATATATTAGATCATTCTTTTGCTTTTTGGCTTGATGTTTTCAGTTAACCCAGAGTGTAATAAAACCAGTTTTTGTAGAGTGTGAGGACGCGCGAGGCCGAAGCTTCTGAAAGATCGGCGGGTCACGCTGCTCTAAATAAATGACTACATTAAAGACTACGGGCGGATAGCCACCCACTGCTAGCAGCATCCTCCTCGCTCCGGCCCTCTCCTTCTCTCTCTATATATATAGTATATATATATAGCTCGAGCATATCAAAAATAGCAATAAACTCACTGTAGATGATGTATGGCAGCAACTGAATTTTTGGCAAGGTCACAAAACTAGTAAGACTATTATTTTTAGACACGTACTCTTGTATTCCACCGTCAAAAACCAACAACTCTTACCTCGTTTACCCGGCACGGACTGACCGAATCCTTGGTTACTCCGTCGAATCCGAACTAAATAAAAGAAAGTTTATACAAATCAAATCTAGCTAATATATATCCCACAGCCAAGGTAGGTTATATACCTCTGGATCGGTTATTTTCCCCAGCGAAAGGAACTGGAGTGGCAACATAGAAACTCCTTGGCATCCCAGGATTGCAGCTGCCATGGCATCATAGTCAAGGAGATCGGCCTTGAAAAGTTTGAGGTTTTCAGATGCATTCTCCAACTGCTTCAAATGGGCGGTCTTCTCACCTGATCGAATGAAACACGTATACAAAATTAAATACAGAATAAGACCATCACCTGTACGTTTTGCTTCTTATACTGCAAGCTATGCACATATACAAGCAAGCAACGAACGATGACAACAAGTATATTCAAGGACGCTCGTCAGAAGCGCGTCATTTTGTATGATTGAACTCTTCCTCTTAAATATAATAATGCGTAAAAATATTTTTGCATATTTGAGATGATAACAAGCAAGTTGTACGGGTCGCGGACGGTGCCATGGACGGTGTAGCCGCGGGCGAGGGAGGAACTTGACGAGCCACGGGCGATGTACCGCCAGCGCCCGTCACACAGACCGTCTCCCTGCTGCCGGCAGAAGCTCCCTCCGTGCACCCGGCGTCGCCATGGTGCTAACACTCTTGCCCTCGGTTCGTCGTCGACCCGCTGCCTGATAGTGAGGGTGCCTGGCCCTGGGTCCTGGGAGCTACGGCTAATATATGGCAGGCAAGGGAAACACCAGCACCGCCAGAAGAGTGGTGCCTACTACATACCTGCGCCATTAATCAAACAAATTTCTTCCCTCTAGATTAACGCCTCTGGCTCTCGTGTATGGCGCAGGTACTACTTTTTATTGCTGGGATTATTCACAGATCACAGATTTGGCGATAAAAGGCCGGAATTGTTTTGTGGTGTTCATGATGGGTGCGTGCAGCACGAGCTTGGACTTTTATTCCGACGATCCGATCATTGTCTGCACCATGTGCTTCCAGGTACTCCTACAGCTCCCGACAAGTTATAATACATTGAACGAGGATTCCCTCGTTTTCATGATCTGCTCATTAGTGCCAGTAGTATATTGTTATGTCGTACGATAAAGAATTACTTATTTAAAAAAGCAAGGTACTGGCGAGGAGTTCTCTTTTTCTTTTCTCCAACCTCTTTACAAAACAAGGTGAAAACAAAAGAGTTTGGGTTACCGCCGATTTTCATAGTTGCATGATTTGGCGAGAACTGGTGAGGGACCCAACCAGGTGACTAGAGGAGGTTGAATATAGAAGTCAATCAAAATTTCTTCCGAAATGGTTGTTGTCTCAAACAACCCACCACCTAAAAACTCAACGCGGTAGCTCTCAGGTCAACAAGTATGACCAGAGAACACAACGAGACCACTCAAACCATCGGAAAAAGTCATAGAACAAACAGAAACACGAAAATGTTGCTCTCAACCTCAGCGAAGGTGAAGAAAGAGCACACACACAAATCACCTAAACCATTTGGTGGTTTGATATAATCTGAGAAAAACTTCCTAGGTTGTTCACGAACCCATAGGAACAATCGGATCGAAAAAATGGAAAAGCAAAAACTCCAAAAACCACTCAAAATTGCGAGGTCATTCCCAAAGCTGGGTTGCCCCCTAGCAGTGCCCAAACCCGGCCTGGCCCAGCCGAGGATGGTGGCCCAGCAGAATGCAAGGGGCAGCCGGATGGGTTTTTCGCGCAGCCAGCCCGAAACCGCTCAAAAACTTCCAAATCGTCGGTTTTCAAAATAGTCGGATGAAACTTGCACATAGCTTCACAAGGAGGTTAGATATTTGGAGGGTTTCAATCTGTCACATCCGATGCGAATGGCGAATTATTAAACTGTTATCTAGAGCCGAACCCGTTCTGGTGTGAGTGCTCGATAACCAACTGCAGATGTGATATCCAGTAGCTAGTAGCACGTGTGGCGCCCTCGTGCTTACTTTGAGAGGCCAAGAAAGCAGATCGAGACACCGCGCCAGACAAAGCACCAAAACACGACGAAAAGAAGTGAAGAGCAGGGCATCGGAAGGGGTAAGCACATAGAACAAGAGATTATTGAGCCACCACGAACCTAGGAGAGGTAGCTAGGGCCCCATTCCCACAAGATTCACTGGTTACATGAAGGATCACTTCAGTGTCTGTTGGGTGAAATATTAACTCCAAACTTTATTGATGAGGAAATGGGTTACAAAGTGGTCATTACGACATGGCATTTACAGAAGGATGTGTTGGAATATAAGGCAATTTTCGGATTAATTCCATAATATAAATCATGATGAAGTGATCTACTAGAATAAGCATGTGAAGCAAACAAGCATGATTCAAAAATCGTATAACTTGAATCATAGCATGATTAAACAACATAAAACATGGCATGATCATGGCAAGCGGTGTGAAAATGGCACAACTAGCACAATACATACACCGAGATAGATTGAATAGATTGAACATGTTGGATAATAAGATTAAATTACAAATGTAATACACTGCTTAGATGTGAAGTACATGGTGATGAAGATACAAGCGATGATGCGCGCGTCCTTGTAGATGATCCCGTCAGTGCGCGAGCCTTACGGCAGGCAGAGGCGGCGTGATGAGATTTAGAAGCGATCGCGGCGCTTCCCAAAACCTTGTCGCCTTCTCCGGGTGCGAAGGATCGCAAAAGACGGCGATTCAGGAGACACCTGCTTTCGCCCGTCGCTGGTACTATGAGCGATCGATGTTTGGAGAACTGACAGCGTGCGGCGGTGAGAAGAGGAAAATACTATTTTACTACTTTAGGATTTTCTAATTGGAACTCCCAATTGTAGTTATTATGTTGTGTCTATTCGGGGAGGCAGGTACAAATATATAGGGAGGAAAACTCCCTACCTCCATGTCAGCTAGCAATATGGTACTAGTGATATTGCACCTCCCACAACTTTTGCTTATGGACTAAAACAATAAAAGCCCATTAGGGAACACAAATATTGGGCCTTTGAGATTTATCGAGAATTTCTTCATATATGAATTTTAGGGGAACTATTCATATATAAATTCTAACAATCTCCCACCAGGATCTCAAGCGCCCGGTATAAATATTTTTCCTTTATCTCACTACGGGTTTTATATACTAGTGTTTTGCTGACGCATTAAGTTGAACATCAGCCTAGAGCTTCAAGTTACACTCATCCATGACTTGAACAATGAGACTGCACGCTGAATTGCAAGTTTTGTGCGAATGAGTTTTACTCAAAGTCAAACTAGTACTTGGTCGCCGGTAGCCTTTCTCAGGTGGGTGGAGCATATCGTCATACTCCTTAGTCTCTTCATGGAGCTTACTAGAGATCACCCAAATCTCATAGGCTACTGACGTTTAACGGTCGAACTCATATAGGTATGCCCTTTCAAAGGAATGCTACGTAGGACAGGCATCTTTACTTATAAAGTCAATAGGACATATTAAGGCATTCTTGCCAACCTACCATCTGAGAGCCTCTTACGCTCTTGAGGTATTGCATCTTCACATAGAGAGGGTTTATTAGTTTACTCTCCTCGGTTTGCAAATAGCTTGTTCTTCCGGGTTCTTAGTCACGGGATCTCCGATCCAAAAAGGTTGGGTTACTACTGCGAAAACTCATATGGGGTCTCATGCCCATCTCCTAGATGCAATTTCTATCACATTACGTGATCAACCCTTTAGTAAGGGATGCGCCCGGGTTTTTATGCATACGTATGTAGGATACGAGTTATTACTCGGAGTTTCTCAATTTTTCGGCGGTCTTCAAAGCGTCTTTTAACGTGTCTTGTTGACTTTTGAATTATCCTTTGCACTATTCACTTTAGTGATCCGCTGTTTGATTATCACCGGTTCATAAGGATGGCGGTGCGGTCAACCAGGCAAGTGGGCGCAGCTCACGCGACCACTCTGCCTCTGCGGTCTTTGTTTCAAGCGATGAGGATTACTGCTTCCATGGTTGACTTAGTAAAAATAGTGCGTTTTACAAGACCTCCATGACCTATGCGCCACCTCCAGAGTAAATACCTACACTTGTGGCATAGATTTGAGCTTGATATGCAAATCCATTTCGCATCACTATATCCCTCTATGCCTGGCGGGTGCCCGAAATAGTGAATTCCATAGCTCATTGTACCTTTAAAGATAGCACAAGACCCTTTCTAGTACATGCGATGATCATCACCCGGGTTGGACATATACCTACTCAGCTTGCTCACGACAAAAGAGATATACGAGATGCAGTTTTGCATTAAGCTAGATACATGAGTGAACCCGACAATCACGAGAGTACTTGAGTTGATCTCTGATGCGTTTCTTATTCTTTTCGCAATATCACGCTGAGGATCATAAGAGTAGTTTGGAGAGAGGCTACCATAATCCATAAAAGCCAAAAGCGGCTCGAGGACAGCCCTACTCAACATAGAGTAGAGATTGCGATAAAAGATAATCCACTCTCTTCCTTAATATGGCTTAATGTTTTAGAATTACATCGAGCCTCTCCTAGATCTTTCATATCAAAATTCTTTGGCAAAGAAAGACTTGACCTCATTTATGACATTCATGTTTGTTCCAAAGATTAGATATCGTGAGACATATAAAGCATAATATAACAGATTTGCCCCCACCATAGCCGATAATACACACACCTACTCGGCTTCATTGACAACATAGCAGGCACTAGTTAGCGTGGTAATCAAACTTCTCATGCCATTGTTTTAGGTGCTTGTTCAAGCCATACAAATATTTTAATAACTTGCACACCTACGCTCTTCACCTTTTACTACAAACCCATCGAGGCTGATCCATATAGATCTCACTCATCCAGCTCTCCATTAAGAAAAGAGCATCTTCACATCCATTTGATGAATGATCGAGACCATATGAGGCGACCAAGGATAGTAGTGTTTGAATAGTGGTCATTCTAGCTTGGTGAATAAGTATCCAAAGAAATCTTCTCCTTCCTTTTTGAGGTGTAGCCCCTTATACAAGCCGAGCCTTGTACTTGTCAATAGTACCATCGAGGTCTAAGCTTCTTCTTGAACACCCACTTACAGCCAATGTGGTTTATAACCAAAAGGTAGTTCGAGAGCTCCCAAGTTCCATTAGAAAGAATGGAGTCCATCTCCTCACGAACAACTTCTTTCCAATCATGCGCATCCGGAGATGCATATGCCTCTGAAATAGAGGTGGGAGTATCATCCACAAGGTACACAATGAAATCATCACCAAAAGATTTTGTAATCCTTTGTCTCTTGTTCCTCACAGGAACTTCATTGTCATCCTTCTCAAGTAGTTTGCTCAAAATGACTCAATAGGATATTCGATAGGTATAGTATCGAGCTAATTAGGTAGAAAATCTAACATTACTTCAAGCATATCTTTTAAAGAAATATATTCTCATGTAGCATCACCCGAGATTCAAAGATAGTATCAACAAGCATATCGAAACTTTGGATCTTACTACTAAAAATCGATAGAGCAATCTTTGTTGTGAGCATATCTAAGAAAAGATACAATCTACGAGTCTTTTGGTCCAAACTACGGTTCTTATTAATTGGAACATTGACTTTTGCCAAACATCCCACGTCGCGCAAGTATAGAAAGTGATGGTTTCCTTCAACCCATATCTCATATGGTGTTGTCTCTTTATTCACTTTGGAATTCTATTTCGAGGACATGACTGCAGATCAATATAGCTTCCCCTCACCATGCCTTAGATAAACCGCGGTGTCACTAACGTGACATTAACCAAGTCGGTCGATTAATGCGATTTTTCTCGGCAGCTGGATTCGAGGCGAATAGTGAGGTGTCCTCTCATGAATAATACCATGTTCCGCACAAAA
The DNA here is from genome assembly GCA_015847255.1 of Hyparrhenia diplandra. NCBI lineage: Eukaryota > Viridiplantae > Streptophyta > Magnoliopsida > Poales > Poaceae > Hyparrhenia > Hyparrhenia diplandra. The sequence continues at coordinate 2,415 of JADLZK010009001.1, read as the reverse complement.
TTCATCAAATGTTATAGGAAAATATTCACCACCACGATCGACCTTAGGCGTTTAATCTTTCTTTCTAGTTGATTTTTCAACTTGACCTTAAAGATTTTAAAAGTAGTCTAATGCCTCATCTAGTTTCCGGCAAGTAAATATAGAAATATCTAGAAGCATCATCAATTAGCGTCATGAAATATCTCTTTCCACCTTTACTCGACACACCATTCATCTGCATAGATAGAAATGTATGAGTTCTAGAGGTGCCAAAAGCGTCTCTCCTCCGCTGCCTTGTAAGGCTTTTACGAGGTTGCTTAGATTGCGCACACAACTATGGCGCAGAACCTTTGGCAATGGTGAAATCACGGAATTAACCTAAGCTAGATAAATGTGACATCAAACCAAAATTCACATGACATAAGCGAGAGATGCCAAACGACTTGAATTATCATCAATTGTGCCACAAATGTGATTCAGCGACTTATTACAAAAATCGCACAAACTTAGGCGGAACAAGCCTACAGTCATGCCTTTACCAATAAATTGTCCATGCTTAGACATAACTACTTTTATTGGACTCCATCACTACCTTAAACCCATCTCTTAAAAAGAAGGGAAGAAACACTAACAAGGTTCTTGCGAATAGTAGGAACATCTTGCCTGCGTTCTTCATTTGCACAATTTTTCCACACGAAGTAAACTTGGATCTCGGGTATAGCCCGCACGAGCGAAGCATGTGACCCATTCCCCATTAGGACAGAAGAGACCTTGTAGCTCTTTTATAAAGAAGCAAAATAAGAGATATCGGCACACACATGAATATTGCTTTTTGTATCCAACCCGCAGCTTGGTGATTGAAATACCGATAGTAGCACGTGGGAATATTACTTTGTACTCCTCATCAGCATTGCTAATAGTCACGGTTGACATTCTTATTATTCCCATTGGAAAAGTGACTAAGCTGTCCACAAAATTGAAGCAAAGCACCTCATCATCATTTTTTCTTCTCAAAGGTAGTTGTTAACTTGGCATTGGAAGATTTATTCCCTTTGTTCTTGCGCATGCGGGGTTTTTACGCACAAAATTAGTGCTAGAGTGGCTCTTGTTCCCCTTATCAATAGTATTCTTCACGCGAATATTTTTCTCAACATCAAGAGATGCTATCGAGGGTTTTACAAGCTGATATACTGTCTCTTGTGTTTTAAAATTGTCTGGCTCTTCCATGAAGAAGGCAACTTAGCAATATTGCATCCGACTACAAACTCATTGGGTATGACATACTTAAGGGAGTTCAAGTTCTCTTGCCATGTGTTGAACCTCATGCGCTTGCTTGACTATAGGCGGTTTATCAACCATCTTGTAGTCATAAAAAGCTCTCCATAATGTACAACCTTTCGGATGTACCAATGGTTTGCATTGAGTTGATCACAATGCCTTCTCATCTTGGAAGTGCAAGTTTGCATCTTCTAGATGACTAACAGAGACTATTTAGGATTGTTCCACAAAGATAGTGTTGTCTTCGGAATCTTCTCTTATCTCTAGAGAATATTTCCTGAGGGTGATCAACGGTAATCGAACATTTTAGCCTCTAGCGAGAGCATGAGCCTTGACTCGCCATCTCTTAAATGTGCACTAGAAAAATTTTTCTAGTCTCGCACGCGTCGGTGAAAAGCAGACCATAGTTAAATCAAGAAAAAGCCTATAATAAGGTTTTTGGATTGTTGGAATATAAGGCAATTTCGGATTAATTCCATAATATAAATCATGATGAAGTGATCTACTAGAATAAGCATGTGAAGCAAACAAGCATGATTCAAAATCATATAACGGGATCATAGCATGATTGAACAACATAAAACATGGCATGATCATGGCAAGCGGGTGTAAGGGCACAACTAACTGCTACATACACCGATAGAGGGTGAATAGATTTAACATGTTTGGATAAATAAGATTAAATTACAAATGTAATACCGCCGATGTAAAGTACATGGTGATGAAGATGCAAAGCGATGATGCGCCCGCGTCCTTGTAGATGATCCGTGCGCGAGCGCACGGCGGCGAGGCGGCGTGATGAGATTTGGGAGCAGTCGGCGCGAGGCGCTTCCAAAACCTTATTAAGCCTTCTCCGGGTCGCGGGATCGCAAGAGCGGCGAGTTCCGGGAGACCTGCTCGCCGGTCAGTGCTGCCTTGAGCGATCGAGTCTGGAGACTTAGAGCGGCTGGCGCAGCGGTGAAGAAAGGGAAAATACTATTTTACTACTTTAGGATTTTCTAATTGAAAACTCCGATTGTAGTTATTATGTTGTGCTATTCCCAGGAGGCTTGGTACAAAATATATGAGGGAGGAAAACTCTCTACATCCATGTCAACTAGCAATATGGTACTAATTGATATTGCACCTCCCACCTTTGCTTATGGACTAAAACAATAA